>JADGMU010001418.1:0-36498 GCA_016920895.1 Vaccinium myrtillus | reverse complement strand
TGGGAGGATCCTTCATCTTCTCCCCCATCGCGAGAGACAGCCCCTCGGTTTGTGGAGACCGAGCCAGAACTCGTCCCACCTCGAGAACCTCGGAAGCTCGGGCTCGTCGAACCCAGCGCCATCCTGTCGATCTCAACCACCTCGTCGTCCGAATCCCAATCCCCGGAAAGGTTCGGAAGCTTGGTCGGGTCGATGGCCGAAGGTGAAGGAACCTCGGTCGGGACGTCGGTCTCAGGATTCGGAGTAGGGGGGACGCTGTGCCCGGAGGTAGTGGCCTGAGAACCGCTCTCGGCGCGCTGTGCTTCTGCTTCCATTTCCGCCCAACGCTCGGGGGTTATGGCCTGGAGGGGGGTTATATTCAGTGGTGGAGCTCCGGAATGTGGAGGGGCGGGGTGCGCTCGGCTTCTATAGCCTCTCCCGAGACTCCTGAATTGCTCACGGATAAGGAGGTCCCGAACGAAGTTGCCGAACCTGAGGTCGGCGAGAGCGTCGTCTGGGGATGAGTCCGAGGAGTCCGAGCTCATCCAAGCAGGAACCTACAGTGCACGGGTGAAACAACCATCAGCGATATGCACAGGTTTGAGTTCGAGAAAATATGAAGGGTCGAGCTTCGGCCCCTGCCGAGCTCCCCACGGGGTAACGTCTATCCCGAGAGCCCAAAGAGCTGTCGAGCCCTCGGCTAGAACCTGCTTGTGATGGCTCTCGGATCGCTCAATTATCTCTCGGCTGAAGACAGTGCGTGCGGCGGTCTCGCGCTCGGAAGAACACGATGAGTGTTCTTCGAGCCCAGAATCCGGCGGCCGTGCCGTGCTCCGCCGCACAAACCGCCGGAAAACTCAAACGAAACGGAAACAGAAAAGTTGAAAAGGTTAAACGCCCAAAAACCCTCCCAAAATGCAGCAAAAATCGACGAAAAACTACACAAAATGAAGAGGAACAAAAGGAGAACACAATACCTCGGTTTGGGTGGAGGGATCTGGGCCTGAAAACGAGATTTCAGTGGTGGAGGGCGGCTGAGCACGACGGGCTGCGGCGGCGAGAAATTCTGAAGCTAGAGAGAGAGAGAGTAACGGTGCCTCTCTCCCACCCACCGTGTATTTATAGGGGATCACCCCCTATTGAATAGGGGCCATCATGGCGCCGGCTCGGGAGGCGAGAGGTCGCCCAATCAGATCGTGACACCTGTCCCCGAGTTTAAACCGTTTGGGCGCGAATCCCTGCGACGGCGCTCGGACCAACCACGCAGCGACACGTGGCAACAACCTCAGCACACGTCACAAATTCCTGACACGGTGTGTCAGGCGTCCTCTCACGTCACTTCTCGATGTGACGTTTCGAGCTCTATCCAATCCGAGCGCCCAATATAAAGGGTCTCGGAGCGGCAGTTCCCCGATCGTTGCAGCAACCCTCCGAGCATGGTGCCCTGACCACCGTATTGCCGACCGCCTAAACCGATCGAATCAACTCCCCCGTTTCGTTGTCCCTCGTCGTAGGAAGTTGATGGGGCTATTGTAGCGGCCGGGTTCACAGGGGTCAGCGGGGACCTCCTCCACGTCATCAAAGAGCCAAAAGGCTCACTACCTCAGGATCTGCAAAACTGAATGCAGACCGATCCGCCGCGACGGTGCCGAGCGAAAGGTGCCCTCGGCGGGCGGTGCGGAAGTGCGGTTCTGGACGAATATCGATTTGAACAAAGTCCGCCGAACGGCTTGGTCCCGAGGACATGTCATTCGCAGCTTGGTCCGCAGGAAACCCTCGGGGGCTCTGCCGATCGTCGTGCCGAGCGCCCGAGGGGCTGGGCCGCGCACGTGCCGAGTCAGTTGACCACGGTAGCGTGGGGGCTCGGGTCCATCTGATTTGGTGGAGGCGTGTCTGACAAGCTATATATGCAATGATGAGGCATTTAATGCGGCAGTCACCTACTCTGCCACCGCCGCCTGCAGGAGCACGTGGGCGATGGGGGATGTCACAGGTTGATTTGACCACTCGAACCCACCTGCCCTGACATCAGTCAGGACATGGCGTCTGCAGCAGAGGTGGAGATCACTTCACCTGTCATTCCGAGCGTGAATGACAGGCGCGTGGGGGGCGCCGAGCGCGTGGGACGCACGCCCCTCAGCCTATAAATACCCAAGCATAACTACCACAATGGGTATTCCTCTCTCCTCATTTACTACCCTCTTTACTCCACTTCTCTCTCTAAGATCTCTGGTGCATCTCCTTACTCCGGTGACTGACTTAATCATCGGAGTGCCTTCCCGGACCACCACCGTCCGGGCTAGGCACTAACGTGATTCTCTACGTGTGCAGGTGATCACCTCCAGCGGGCAGCGGTGGATCAGACTTGCATTGCACTCCCCACTCCACTCCTAGAGGTCCAAAGAGCTCACTCCGGCAAAGAGACCCCCACAGTTGGCAAAAACTAGTACTCAATCCCACTGAAATTGCTAGCTCTTTATGAGGATCCGTGCAATTGTTTTGGAAATTGCTGGCCCTTTCGGATATTTTGGACATTTTAACACTAAGTAACTTCGAAAAACAGTTATCACTCCAGTACATGACATCGTTCTCCATAAACTTCCCACCTTTCTCTATTCTTCTCCCCAAAAAGTCTAAATGTCCTTCCGTAAGGAAACAATTAAAAAACTTGAGATGCCAACAATTGCCGAAATTTTTTGTGCATATCTTAGTCAAAGTTCGACTTGCACAAGCATTGCACGTTCTCAGACTTTTATGCAAATAATGATAGAATGGTACATCCTAATGTATTGCATGTGCCTAAAGGCACAATGCAACACGTTATGATGCCAACTAAAAGAAATATCCTTCCCTTCTAGTGACCACCCTCCACCGACAAATTTGCCTGCTAAATTAATCAATACTCATAACACACCCATATGATATAAAGTTCGACCAAAAGAAGAAGACAATAAAGGAAATTGCATCTAGAAACATTATACATATAACCATTCCCATAACTAAAAGGTCAACTCATCACAAAAATTATATCTTCATATTACAGAGCTCTGTTATCCAACTTAAAACTTAATTTTACAATGAATTTGACATATTTCAAAATTCAAAGCACCAAACCCTTTTCTTTTGCGACTAGCCAGTTATTAATCTTTTTCCTTTCATGCTTTAAAAGCTTCCCTTCTTGATGACACCATGTTGCTGTTACCTCCATTTTATTTACCTGCTCACTTTGAACCAACTAGACCAAGGCGATCATGGACGGAATGTCAAATCGTGTGGGTGACTTGTTGTAGACACCCCGATTTTGACCCAGGAAACCTTTCAAGCATTCGCGATGATGAAATAGACCAATCGTGCATGCCTCGAGGCTAAGAACAAGGCTTGAACTCACCAAATCACCATAGACCACCTCAAACCCTTTTCAAGCAACCCTAAGCAACCCAGAAGACCAAAATACCCTTCAAATTACCAAAATAAGCCAAGCCAACCCACTGTGCTCAAAGCCCTTTGGTCTCGTTTGATTCGTGGACTAAAACAGGTAGGATTGATAGTCCTGAGATTAGTAGTCCTGGACTATTTGTCCTGGGACTAATTTAGTCCTGATCAATCTCACACAATCCCCTATTTGATTCGTGCAGGATTAACATCAGGATATCTCATGTTTGGTTTCCTAAACTAAATTTCGGGATTAATATCAGGACTATCTATTTCTCTCTCTCTCTCTCTCTCTCTCTCTCTCTCTCTCTCAAACCCATTTCAACGAATTATTTTTTTCAAAATCAAATACAATAATGATTCTTGAAAAAGTTTAACATGAATTTTTTGTAACCAAGTTGAAATTTTTCTAGCATTCTCAAAGCATTTTTTACAAACTTGTTCCAACCAATACAATTCCCCAAAATCCAATTCAAACATGATTCCTTATGCTGTGGTGATTGAAAAATACCCATGTATTGAAAAATGAAGATCTATTGGTACAAAAGTTTCATGTTGTTCAAGGAAAATTGAAGATGGACACAACTAGAAAGGCCTACCATTGGAGTTAGAGGATGTTATACCAATGCTTGAGTTAGACTCAGAAAACAAAAATTGGATCCTTTTGTTTTGCAAAAACAAGTTTACAATGGAAGTGGTGAGATTTGAATTTGTGGAAACAGAGAACTACAAAGATCTAAATTGCATTGACAAGCAACACCACACTGTAATTTCCAACAAAAGCCAATCTCCAGATTAAAAAATAACTCATTAACATCAAGTTTCATGTAAAAGAAACCTTAATCAATGCAGCAACAGATTGATCGGCAATAACAACCATAACAACATGATCATTTATACAAATTCCAGCCTTGAACATCTCCAAAAATCAATAACCATCAAACATATTAGCATATTAACAGCTTTTGCAACTTTCATAACAGATTTGAAGCAACAAAAATACCCCTGTTCAGCAAGGACAAAACAATTTCCAGCACCTAGATTTAAGATAGTTTCAATACTTAACTCACAAGCCGATTTAACATAGTTTCTAGAAGTTACGACATCGTTTTAACAACCAAAAAGGCAACGAAACCCATAAAAGATGATATTAAACATGGTTTTAAGTTCTGTTCCAACTAGCCTAGAAACCACATTCCAACATAGCCTTCACGACAATCAGTTTCTCTTCCTCCGTTTCAAGGCTGAAAAAATGGTCAACTGTTTATGCATCTTTGGTGATTGCCAAACCAGCTTTGACCCTGTCCACAGTTGTGATTGGAAGCTTAGCCAATTCTGCATTAACTGCACTTCGTTTGGCCGAGAGGTCATGTGCATAACCCATCCTACCTCCAAGCTTCTCCAATGTAGAATTAGACGTCTCCAAACAAGACACAAGCTTGTCAGCGAAATTGGACAATCCAGCCATGAGGGCCTCAGATACCTTAGTCTTTTTCTTTGGAGGCTCTTGAGGGGACTTGTCATTCTTACTCACCGTTGCTGATCCATCACCATCTTCATCGGCATCACCCTCAATATCTATGGCCTCAACCATATCAGCTGCACTCTCAGCCATTTCTCTGGTTGCTCTGTCATTCCAAAAAATAATACACCAAGCCTCATAGTACGGGAATGTCTTGTACCTTAGCCCATTCGCATTACTGTCTTTCTAAAAAAATTGCAAATGCAATGGTTATTTACATATTTAACATAATTGACTGAATGTGCATTTATGTATGAAAAAAATTACCTTACAATAGTCCTCCCAGACTGAATCGCTCTTAACTTTGACCATTTTTTTCGAGTCATTCCATCCAAACCCATTAGTGTTACACATATCTTTGATAGAGTTATAGTTTTTTTTTTCCATACCTTTATCTTGGATCAAATGTGAGGATAGGAACGAATTTCAGTGCCAGGCAAAGCAACAACTAACATTCCCTCAAGCTTCTTCAAGTATCCAGCCTTAAGGAATCCTTCCCAATTTTTTCACCTCTTCCAACTACCATTTCCTTCAAAGCGTTCAAAAGTGCAAACTCCTCCTTCTGTACCCATGTTTTCCTACTTGCATCAGCAACTTTTTCCTTCGTTTTCCCTCCTTTACGAGGGTTAGTAGGCTTGTCATTTTGCTTCTCCATTCCTAAGATAGTCAATGGCCAAAGCAACAAATAACTTACAAACAAATACATTCAAATACATGTTCAAATAGGTGTCCAAAGCCATAAATAATATGAAGTTACAAATACGATCAAATAGAGGTGTCGAAAGCCACAAATAAAATGAAGTCACAAATACGACCAAATAGAGGTGTCCAAAGCCACAAATAAAATCTTACAAACAACTTTAAGTCCAAAGCAACAATCAAATACATGTTCAAAGCCACAACTAAAGTAGTCATAACAACATTACACTCTAATTGCCACCATGGCCCCTTATTGCTTGCCACTCTTGAAGAATATGTTGTGCAAAGGTGTCTCTCCAATCAGTCCATTGATTAGTTGTCTCAACAGTATCAATGTAGTCATCATCATCATCTTCCTCCTCAAGGTTATCAAGTTCATGTTCATGCTGGTCAACACTCATCTCTTTCCTAATGTGATTATGGACTAGACAACATGCAGTAACAATATGACACTGTTCGAATGGGGAACTCCTAAAAATAGCAAATCGAATTTTCAGCCAACCAAAAGTCCTCTCAATGATGTTACGGGCCTGTGCATGCTTCATATGAAAGTATTCCTCATGGTTCTGAGGAGCTGGACAATCCCATTTTTTCAAATGATAACGCTTTCCTTCTGTATGAAGCTAAGAAACCTTCTCCATTTGTGTAGCCGGCGTCAACTAGGTAATAGTTACCTGTGTATGATTGATTTCCTTAGTTAAATAAACCTGTTGTTAAGAAATATGTTGACAAAGGAATATGTGTTTTAAAAAATATTATGCTTACCAGCGGGGATTTTTAGCTCATTTCTCCTAGTAATAGCATCGCGCAAGACTATATAATCGGTTGTTGACCCTTCCCAACCCGACAAGACATAAATTATATTCATGTTTGTGTTGCAAACACCCAACACATTTATCGACAAATCTCCTTTTCGATCCCTATACCTTGCTCCAACGGATGGGCCAACTCGAACATCAATGTGTGTGCCATCTAATGCCCCCATACAATTCTAAAACAAACGTATAAAAATTAATTATTTGTACTTAGATACCTAAACAACAATACAAGTTTGACTGAAATTTCATATGTTACCTGAAAAAATTTCCACCTCTCATCTGTGCATGCTTGAGTTATTGGCTCAGGCTTGATGAGTAGTTGATCTTACAGACGTAGGACAACCCAAAGGACATCATTGAAATGCCTACTAACAGTTTGACCTGACCGGAGGAAGTGATGCTTGATAACTCTATTCTTATGGTAGTGTCCTATGGTATACAAAAACATAGCAACTTTCTCCTCCAAACAAACTGACCTCGAATGAGACAACCCCCGACTGTTTAACTAGGTTACATAGACACATAAAGCAATTCCTATCCATTCGAAGGTGCTCCACACAAGTTGTGTCGCTACGACGCACTAACCGATTGATGTGATCTATTTGTTCTTGGTATGGGTTCAGTTCAGTAAACCTAGATTTGTGTCAAGAGTAGTATCTCTCAAGAGCAACATGTACCACAAGTAGAGCCATAATACATGTTGTTTGCATTTGCTTGATCAAATTAGTCACAATGATGAACACCTCGGTCTCCTCCGATGAACAATCAAATTCATTTCCAGTGATATTTTCCATCTAGTAACACATTATAAAAACACATAAATAATGTCAGATTAGACTTGGGTTTATCAATGGCCATAATATATAAGTGATACAAATGGGGTTGTAGTGTTAAAATCCAGTCATATACAATCTAAATTTTGTTTTGTTTGGCTATTGAGAAATACCTGCTGGCATAGGTTTTTTTAGTCAACCACATTCAACAATTTGTTGTCCAAACCTCAATTCGGATCTAGGATATTGTATTGAACTTGAAATTCCTAAAATCATGAATTACTATGTACTCCTAATTTCTCCGTTAGGCTGCAATTCCAAATTATAGGCACATTTACAGAGATGAGAGAGACAGAGAGAGTACCAAGGTACCCAAATCCCAAATAATCATACAAAAAAATTATGCAACCTAGATGCATCCTCCTTCAGTGAAATGCTTCCCAAAACGAGCATGCAGTAACTTTCCTTGAATTTGACAAAGACAATTTGGAGATGATTTGTCCCATATGGAGAATAAGTAGTAATTACTATGTGTTCATAGAATTTGTCTTTGTGTGCATTATCGAAAGAAAGAATCTTGGCACTAATTAGCCTGGAAATATATTTTCAAGTCTCACAAAAAGAAGAAAATGGTCTTCAATCAGAAACCCATCTCTATGAAACAAACAAGAAATCTGAAAAATATGTTACAAACTCATTGGAGATCGAAGAAAACGAATCAAAACCCACAATCAAGGTAGACATTTCACATAAACAAACACAAAAATTTCGAGCTGCCTCTTTGATTCAATTAGAGAAAACGAGAGAGAGAGAGAGAGAGAGAGAGAGAGAGGACAAGGAGGTGGAAGTACCTAGTTCGACCTTTCTGTTGAATCAATCGGCAGAGCTCTGGTTTAGTTAAAGAGATAGAGGGAGAGGCGGCAGAATGAGAGAAAACGATGGTTTTTAGGTTAGAACATTTCCATGGCAATTTTGTAATAACTCAGCCTTCCCATACGCATGTTTTTTTTATCCTAGTCGCTTTTTCGGGAACCAAACAAGGGATTAGGTGGAATTGGACGCGTTTAATCCTATCCCAAGTGCCTAGTCCGCGAATCAAACGAGGCCTTTGACGTCACCTTTTGAGCGCTCAAACCCACTCTTTGAGCGCTCAAACCCTGTCCAGTCAGCTTTTTGCAGAGTATCTAATCATGATATTTTGTTGATCTTGGGGCGTATAGCCGTCGTATTGTTGCATATAAACATATTTTGGCCCCTAATTTGCCCCCTATTAAGCCTAAAACCTATTTTAAAATCAAAAACCCATTTCCCTCCCATTCTCTCTCTATTAAAACACTCCTTCATTCAGGGGTTACCAACTGATCATCACTCCCTCTCACTCTAAAAATCCATTTCAAGTCGCTCTCTTCCATAATCATCATCCAACTCAAGCTCAATCATCCACAATGAAGAAACCCCACTTTATCATACACATATAAATCCAAACACATCCTTGCTCACTCAATCAACCACTCAATCAGACCTACATTCTCACTATTCTGTCCAAAACGCCACCTTTCACGCCTATACCACAAGCCATTGTTCAATCTTTCATCTAACCCCCAAGTTCAAGCCTTGATCAAAGTTAAAAAGGTAGAAAACCATGCAAATAGCTACGGGTTTGTCAACCTGAGGGAGACCAGTGAGTTCAGGGAGGTTCTATATACCTTCTATGAGCTCACAAGGTCACAGAAATGAAGAAAAACAAGTTTTGAAAATAGTGAGTCAAAATGGTTTGAGCACTCAAACACCCCCTTTGAGCGCTCAAACTGTTTTGGCCCTTTTATAATTTTTGTGGTTTTTAATGCTATATTATGTTGATAACATTATTTGATGGCTTTTTGTTGGTTCAAATACTCTCAAAATAGTCTACTTTACTTTTTTTTGGTTCAAATACTCTCAAAACAGTCTACTTTACTCTTGATCATTGATCAATGAACCCAAAAGCCATGAAAATGAGGTTTCATCATCATCAATCCATGGATAATCATGTTTCATGAAGTAAACAGGTGTACCGTACTCTCTTTAACAATGATCAGAAGGTTGTAGTTCATAAAAGTACCAAAGAATGGCTTGAAAACCACAGAAGTTCACATCTCTTGGATAGGGTTTGAGCGTTCAAACCATGGCTTTGAGCGCTCAAACACTATTCTGCTTTGTCGTTGTTTCTAGTTTATTTCAACTTTAAATCATGTCTCTCAGCTTATAATGGTGTGTGTGTGTGTGTTGCTACTATGCTTATATCAGTCTGGTCCTCACTCTCTCTCATCCTAACCATGCTTATGCTTGGTTTGAAGTACATTTCTCATTCAATACAAGCTTGTTTGTTGTTATTTCTGGAAGATCAGAGTCATGTGCATCATTATACATTGTTTTGAGGCTGTTGATGATCCAAAGAAAGGCATGAGAACACTCGAACCAAGAAGATAGTTTGAGCGCTCAAGGCCTCCCTTTGAGCACTCAAACTGTTTTCTTGTACATCAAATATTTTCATCATTTAAGCTTACTCATTGTGCTCTGTGTGTTCTGGAATGCCTCTCGATGCTGTATTTTCACTCATTCTATATTTGTTACCTTGTTTGGCTCATTAATATGCCTCAAATCCATGTATGCATGATCATTCTACTTTGTAAAGTCATCAAAGCATTGGTTTCAAACAAGAAACAGTGTTACAATCATATTTCCAGCAAACCAGAATCATCAGAAGCATGTTTAGGAGAGAAGGGTTTGAGCGCTCAAACCCTCCCTTTGAGCCCTCAAACCCTTAGCAGGGGATCAGATTGGTTCAATTCAGCAGCAGTTTGTAGTGTCTTTGTGGGTTGTTTTATCGTCATCCTGTACATACTAATATCTTTGTTCGCTGTTTGATGCCTTTAGTAACTCATACTTGCATATCTCCAGCACTCATGTAGTCCACGGAGCACAAGCATACACCGTAATCCATTGTCGTGTTTATCGTCGTTACATGGCACCCATTCCCCATTTGTTTGTTCAAAATTGGATCATAAGCATTTCATATAATCCCACAAAAGCATAGTAGGGACCGGTCTTCAAACTGGGCGAGGGGGTTGCCGTAAAACCCTTCCCCCCTCGCAATCGAGCTCTCGAACCTAAGATAGTTTGGTGATGACGGACCGGTATTTAAACCTTATCCTAAAAATGAGGCACGAGTCAATTGAGTTCGGTTCCTCGGGGATAATTCGCTAAAACTCAGGTGGCAACTCCGAATCAAAATTCCCAACCGCGGAGGGGCATCCACACTTGTGTTTCTGTGCACTAAGCCGCCCTTCCTGTCGTTGTGCGCCACCTGAACAAGAGGCAAAGGTGGCTGAAGGCTTGCTTGGATTTTTGGTGAGGTCAACCATCCGAGCTCGTAGATTGGCCATTTTGGCCTCCAAGCGCCAAATTGTGGTAGCTGGGATAGTGGGGCTGGGCGGCAGGCCTTCAAACTGAGGGATGTACTTATGAGGATAAGACAGTGGCGTCCAGGTAGGCTGTTGTCCAGTAGAGTTGCTGATGCCATTTTTAACGTCGTCACTGCCCATTTTTGTTGTGGAAAGAATTAGATCTGGAGGTTAAAAGAAAGACTGAGGATGGGTTAAACCGAAAACCACTATGAGATGCTGGTTGAGATCCCTAGTGGAGTTGCCAATTGTTGTAAGGACCCGTAATTTAAATTCCTAAATTTCCATATTCCAATATGTGATTGAGCCTTTAAGTGTGGAAAATGTGTTGGGTTCAAAGTGAAATGGCATATTAGTGGTGGGAGTTGATGAATTGTTTTGGTGTTTGAGGGGTTTGAGGTGTATTTAGGCCTTTATATATCAATACCAGGAGATAAAAGTCTCACTCTCCCTGTTGTTTCTTTTTCTTCTTCGACGTCATTCTCCCTTTCATTGCTTTCTCTCTCGGCTCACTCTCTTCTTGATCCTTCTCAAATACTTCAAATCCTTGAGAGCCCACACCTATTGTATCATATTCTACCATCCTAGACTCCTTGATCGCATGGCAAAGCTTGGAAGAGGAGGAATTTGGTGGGTTTTAAGGAAATCAACTAAGGGCTTGCTTAGAGCTTTTGGGGTTTTGCTCAAAACCCATGAGGTAGGGATTTCTCCTCATTCTCTCCATGCCTATGTGTTAATTAGGTGTTCAATTTTACTATTATTCGTATTTCTTAATGTCCATTAAACCTAGGCTTGATCAGGATAAGTTTGATGTGGATGATTTGTAACGTCATCAAATGATTCCTAATGATGAAGTCTAATGAGGAATGAATGAGTAATGGAAGGTAGTTGAGCTTGTTTGGTGCTTGATCTTCCTTCCCATGAGTTTGGGCCGAAAAGTGTGTAGGAGTTGAACGTCTCAATTTTGAAAAACCCAGGTGGTACTGGTAGTAATGTTTGCTTGGTACTAGTACTAGACACAAGGAATTCGGCTCTAATCACTAGGTACCGGTACTGGTGTTTTCTCGGTACTAGTACCACTAAGGAAATTTTTAATCAATTTTCTGATTCGACGTACTAAAACCCCAATACTGTCTATGTCTAATGGGTTTTCAACACCTCTAGATCATTTCACGACTTGATATACACTTTCTAATGACTCTCCGGGCACTGGTAATCCTAATTAATGTATGAAATGAGACATGGACCTTGACAAAATTCGGGTGGACTCGTATCTTGCCTCCTATTGAGAGTATTGTATCCCCCCCCCCCCCCCCCCACACACACACACACTCACTCACTCACTCTCTCTCTCACATTGCGGGTACCAATTGTGTGGATTTGTATTGTGGTTATAATTTCATAAATTTAAAGGGATTGTTTTTACTTCTCTGGGATTAGAGATTGTGCTTATGTGCTTGACACATTGTGCACGGCAAAATTAAACGTGTGACAAGTGTGTGATGAAAAGGGAATAAGTAAGTGAAAAAGGTAATTACCGTGAGAATGAAATGTGGAGATTTATGTTACGCAAGGGTTGGAAAGATAGGATGAGATGTGCATGACAGTGTACATATATGTGAGAATTTTTTTTTTTTTTTTATCTATTTCAAGTTTAAGGTGGGGGTTGTGTGTAAGACTTTAAGTCTATGTGGTTCATATGTACGTTTATGATTGAGAAAATGAAAAGGGTAACTCTAAAGGAAAGAGGTACTAGGACCACTAATAGGTGTGTCGCTAGGAAAAAGGGTTCCACGAGGTCCATAAGACTTGGAAAGGGTTCCACAACGCCCATAAGACTTGAAAAAGGGTTGCTGATTCCAAATACCCGGATCTCAACTTAATGAATGAACCGAAATGAGAAAGTAAAGGAAATAGAATGCTACCTGTCCATTGGACTTTCACAAAGGACTTATGAAGGTGTATGTGTACCGTGGTTCCAAATGGCGAAAGCATATCGTTCGTTTACACTCCGTGTCTTGTATTGTGCTCATATCATCTTATATGCCTTTGGAGAAGTCTCAAGCACTCATGTTGAACTCATCTTGACATAGTGAGTCAAAAACAAGAGTTTAGCATAGATGAATAAACAATCTGAGAATTTGTGATGAATCAATGTATTCAAATATTGTGAAAGTATTCCTAACATGAAATTGTGTAGAACTTCTTGTTGTCAATTCGGGAGTTCCAAGAGAACTTTAGGGTTTTGTGGTCATAGATATATGTAAATAGAGGGGAGAGTCCAGAGGGTGGATTTGAATAAAAAGTTGCAGTATGCTATGAGTGGGTTTGAGTACGAGGGATAAGTCTAGAGAAAGCATATGGAAGCTAGTAATTTCGTCCCCACTTCGGTTGAGACCCATTACTACCATCGTGGCTTATCTTCCTAACATTTATGTGGTAACTGGCTGATTAAGATGCTTATGTGTGTGTGCTGAAGTATTATAAGATAAAATGAGGCATGGAGTGGAACTTCTTGAGGTTTGGAAAGGAATTGAGTGGGCGTATACGTGTGCTAGTCATATGGATTTCAAACATCAATGTACATTATTATTAAAAAATTTGTCGGAAGATTTTACCCTGAAAGAGAAAAATCATCTTTTTGGCTTGCCTCATTTTGTATGCATGGAGTTCAAGATAGAGATTTTTCCTATTGGGCAATTGTATGCTCATCCCTTCTATTTCAGATGTTCACCAAGGGTGTCGCATGGAGTTCTAGGGGCATCACTAAAGGTCTAGAAATTAAGTATTGATGAGTGATATGTATAAAGTAATTATTCATATTCTTGAGATAAGAATATAACTTATACATTACGACTTGTCACTTGGAAAATCTCTTGTCTTATGAAGCCATGACGTAGCACGATTTATATGTTAAAATAATGAGTTTTAATTATTAAAAATGGTATTATTTTATATGTTGAAAATTGAGGGCATGACAATTGTGGTGGCATGTTTTCCTGATTCAATCTCATACTCATTTTTCACAATTTTCTTTCAAGGAGATGTAGGAGCATCACACATGTAACGAGAGATCTTATGCTATTCTCTCTCTCTCTCTCTCTCTCTCTCTCTCTCTCTAATGGCGAAGAACTTTGATGCTATTCTACTATTTCTACCTATACGTCATCGTAATGTACCCGTAAAGAGATGACAATATTTGTTTATGGTTCAAGCTGTTTTATTGTTAGTGAAGGATTGCTTGACCGTTCGGGTGACTAAAAATAAGACGAATAAAGACGCGTCCCAAGCGTAGGACTCTCGACCAGTGTAGCACAATAATTCCGGAAGTACCGGAGTCGAACCACAGAGACGGCTTAAGTGCTTGACTCAAAAGTGTGAAAGTGTAGTTTAACCTGGCTCTTAGGTAGCCACCCCTTGATTCACTGATGATGATTTGCTAACTAAAATAACCTAATTAGATTGATGAAATATGAACTTAAAAAGAGAGCACAGCCATGGGCACTACAGTGCCCGCGACTAGCCTAATCCATGTTCACTCGGGCCACAATTATCCAATTAACTGATTTTAAAATAGGAAAAGTAATCCCCAACAAATGCGCACCACATGTCACCAGTCTCCGTGCGCATTCGAAATCTGGCAATGCCCGGGTTTTGTTTGTTAGAAATGTTCTCGTATTCTAAAATTGCTCCTCAATCAAAATAATTCGGTCCCGAGGTAAAACATAAATTAGCCTAGCCACGGGACACCTTCGTCCCGCGACCGCACTCTAAGCGACTACTCACTCATGCTTGTGAAGATTGCAGAAAATGAATCGAATCTAAAACTAAGCATGCTTTTGATGGATGAATTATGAAAACAATGAAAAACGATACCGTAAATTGCAAAGGAAAACTGAACTTGATGATCAATCCGCAAAACAATCGGAATACTTTGGAATTACGAAACATAATTGAAAACGAAACGCTGAACGAAGAACCGGAGATCCGTGGCCGAAAACTTGAGAACTTAAAAACCTAGGTAAATTCGTGGAACCCTAAATCAAGGGTTAAAACAAGGGTATTTATACTAAACCTAGTAAATCTAACGAAAAAACGATGAAAAATCCGAAAATATCCTTCGCCGAAGGCCGAACGACAACGTTCAATGGGTCTGCTAACCACTCGGTAGCGCTACCAAGAAATTGGGTAGCGCTACCGCTTTATTATCTTCCGCGTTGACCGCGGCTCCTTCCGTTGACCATTTGACTCTTAACACGCCGGTAGCGCTACACCACTTTTGGTGTAGCACTCGAGAACCTTCTGTTCATTTTCTGAGCTCTTTGTGCCAAATTTGAGCGCTCCAGATAATTGGGGTAGCGCTCCCGGCGGTTACGATCACTTCTACGCGAAAACCACTTCAACACTTAGCCTCCTCAGCCTTTCTCACTCTCAGTCCTTGTGCATGCCCTTCCAACGCATCAAAATCACACTTGCGCCCCTGAAATACCTGCAAATTCCTTTCAACACCAAAAATACCACGTGCACATATTAATTGGAAAATAAAGCTCGAAACGCACGTCTAGCATGCTAAAATCCCCTACTTAGGCGCTCGGAAGCAACCTTCCTACGCGCCTATCACATCCCCCAACTTGAGCGTTGCTAGTCCCTAGCAACGAACGAAACGAAAAATAACACAAACAATGCAACGACTCACTAAGGGATACGAGGGTTATGCAACCTGTATATCATCGAATGAACAATTAGAATATAGTCTCTTAGTTACCCACAACTCGGTCACATGCATGCTCCAACAAAAAATTCAAATAATTCCACTCCTCAACAAGGGTTAAGATAAAATGCTCCCACGTGACACAATACCACTCATACTCACCGAAACACTCTACATCCCCTGTGAAGCGCCTGGCGATCAACGTGGATCGAACAACATCACCACGTGCCAGTCAAAACAACGCCAAGATATGCAATGAAAGCTCACGAATCAAGATACCACACATACATAATCTCAATATAACAAATGCATGCAAGAGAGTCAAACGACGTGCATCGGGTCGACTAAGGGCTTTGTTAGGCTTGTAATGACCGCGGTTAATCAAGGAACAAGGCAACATGCAAGAGGGTGACGGCCTATAGAAGCGCGTGGACAATCTATCCTGACTGGCCGCCACCTCGACACATAACAAAAGTACGAGTTATTACACAACACATAGGATGACAAGACTCAAACCACCGACTCACATCAAACCCCCAGTACATGAACAACATCACACCACCACATGAAATAACACCAAAAATAACCGGACTATGACAAGGACACATGAAATAACACCACCCCAGTCCAGCTCTACGCTCAATCTCCAGCTCAGTTTGCCTCTTAAGGTTCCATAACTTTGGTGACTTTAGGTTTGGAAGGTTTAGAGGTTAAGGTTTGAATGGAGGAGAAAGAAGAAAGAAAAGGAGAATGATGGGGTGGAGAGAGAGAGTGGGGAAAAATCAGATGGTCCCCTTCAACTTGACCGCGATTTTTTTTTTTTTCATTTTTTCTTCTTTTTTTTTTTTTTTTTTTTTTACGGCTACTATGATTTACTCTCTCTTTTATTATGGGATTATTGGTGGGTAGACAATGGTTTAAGGGTTGAGGTTTTGGCTAGGTTTAAGGGTTTTTTTTTTTTTTTTTTCCTTTCACCGAAAACATGGCACCCAAAGGCAACATTTAAATTTTTCCACAACGACGAAGCTCCTTTATTCCAACGATTCGAAGCCTCTAGAATGCGCACAGAGCTGGACCACCAAATTAATTCCACCCTAACACCGGTTTCCTAGGTTCGACACAGGGAACTGACACAGACTGGTTAAACATGGGATCAATGGAACACGTATACTGGTCTAATCATGCAAAAATGGCCTCGCTTCATCCCCTAAACACGTCACCAACTCTCACACATGCATATACAATATTCAGCTCATGATATGCGGTTCAAACGCCTACTATTTTATGCGAATGCGGAAAGCGAAAAACAAAGAAACATGGGATGCTTTAAGGACATGTTGTGCACCACGTGGAAATACCTACTCAACTTGTTTATGGTGTGGAAGGTATTCAAACATGGAAGCCAGATATATGCATGTGAACAAGTTAAACAGGCAAACAATTGAGACAAAAATTCAGCATGCTCATCTAACTCATACAAACAAGCATAACAAACGTATCCCCAGACTAAAAAATTAACCAAAAAGTTAAATAAAATTAAAAATGACCCCTAAACTACTAGCAACGCTCAAAACAAAAATACTCTGTACAAAGTACACCCCATCCCCCAACTTGAAAATTGCTGTGTCCTCAGAGCATGAAGACAAAACAGCAAAATAAAATAACAAAGGGAAAGAGATGGACCGATGGATGGCAACCAACCATCGCGACCCCGGCCGATGTATGGGGAATTTGCCGTCATTGCCGCTGTTCGTCATCGAACCGCTCTCAAGATCCATGTCTGCAAAAAAATGCAAGAACAACTACCTACTAGGCAACAAATGATGTCAGTAATGCCCGCATGTGAAAGCCGGGCCACACCAAATAAAATAAGGGAAATAATAAACACCACCAGACATTCACGCAGTCTCACGTGTCATACTTTTCTCCCCATCCCCCAACTTGAATTGAAGAGTGGGTGGCTATACAAGACCAAAAATTATTATTATTATTATTATTATTATTATTATTTTTTTTTTTTTTTTTTTTTTTTTGCAAAGAAAAGCAAGAAAAGGAAAAGCTAAAGATTAAAATTGCCCTTACTAACCGGAGCTGGGCACACGATCCTTATTTTAATAGCGGCGTGCGAAGCTATAAACACCCAAGTCAATGATGGGTACCCCTAATCGCTAGGAGTCGGGTCCACACTTAGTTAAAAGCATGGTACGCGTGAGCTACCCGTACAAACATGGCTGAAAAAGCCTACTCAGCCTGCATCTAAAAGCTTCACAACCTCAGCCCGAACCACCTCTTTCATATGGGGATTCAAGTGCCGCTGAGGCTGCCTAGAAGGTTTCACACTATCCTCAACCTCCACACTCTCCTCAACATTTAACATCCCTAACAGACTTCCTACCTCCTCATCATCCTCACCCAAAGTACTAACACTATAGACATCCACCTCCATTTTCTCCTTGCCAACAGATAACTGGACCTTGCCAGTTTTGCAATTCATAACAGCATTGGAGGTGGCTAAAAAAGGACGACCTAAAATGATGGGAGTCTTTTCTAGAACCTCGGGATTTGAGCAGGTGTCTAGGACAATAAAATCTGCAGGGAATTGGAACTCACCTACCTTAATCATCACATCCTCCACCACACCCTTTGGTACTCTCACACTCCGATCCGCCAACTGCAGCGTGACAGGAGAAGCTCTCAGATTGCCTAGGCCCAGTCTTAAGTATGCGGAATAAGGGAGTAAATTAACACTCGCCCCCAAGTCCAACAATGCTTTATCGAATGTCTGGCCTGCGATAGCTATAGGGATGGTGGGACACCCTGGATCCTTGCACTTGGCAGGAATCTCAGTTTGAAAAATGGAGCTCACTACCTTGGTCAAAACCACGTTGTTCTGACTCTTGCGCTTTGTTGTGCAGAGGTCCTTCAGAACCTTCGCACACTGGGGAAAAGGCTCAATTGCCTCCATCAAAGTAATAGGGAATTGCACCCTCTTAAAAAGTTCTAACATCTTATGGTTCATACTCTGCTTAGGCTTTACCGCCAGCCTTTGTGGAAATGGAGCTAATGGTTTCGCTGGCGGCGTTTGAGTCGTGGGGGCCGCATCAGCAGGCACCACAACCTCAGGGGACTTCTCAACACTCTCAGGATACGCTCTCGGTGCATCAACCGGCTCCCGGGGTGGGGCTGGTTGCTGCTTTGGAGGGATGGACTTGTCGATCTCCTTCCCATTTCTGAGAATGGTGACCGACTTGGCCTCCTCCTGATTCTGACTCTGAACATTCGGACCTGAAGAATTTCCCAAATAATGGGCTCCCGCTGTACTACCCTGGGCTGGGAACTTGCCCTTTTCCTGCTGCATGTGACTGATAATTGCAGTGAGTTGCGACATTTGGGTAGTAAGGGCCCCAATTTGTTGTCTTGTCTCAGTCTGAAATGACATCTGAGACTGCATCAGGTAATTGACATTATCCTCTAACTTCTGATTACGCGCGGTCATCTGCGAATAACCTGGGGGAGGACCACTAGTGGATGGACCTGCCCCCCTACCAGCCGTGGCCGGTAGTTATATGGGATGACTTGGCCCCGAGGGGGCCCAGGACGATTGGGACCGTGGGAATTCTTTGTGGCGGAGGTAGCGCAAGGGGTTGAGCTGGACCTCCACCTGCGGGTCTGGGGTCAGACCACCCATAATTGGGGTTGTCCCTCCATCCCGAGTTATACGAATTATCCCAACTCCGGACTGCATTGACCTCATCCTAATTAGATTGACTCGCCCCCTTGGCGGCAATGAACGCTGGACAAGCAGTTACGGTGTGTCCTCTACAATCACACCACGCACAAACTTCCTCATGAACTATCTCATTAACCTGACGCACTTGTTTCACCTTAAACTCTTCAAATTCCTGAGCCATCTTATCTACCTGAGCCTGAAGTCGTTGGTCACGAATAGTAACAGGGATAACAGTGGACCCGAAAGGTCCAGATTGGTCAAAATCAGATGGCTCTAAAGCTCTCTGCCTATCCGCTAAGTCATCTAGGAAATCCCAACCCTCATCCGCTGTTTTGGACAAAAAGTCGTCCCCTTTACAGAATACTCTATGTGCTGGAGTGTCGCAGGCGTTGAGACCCGGATGAAAGAATTCGACGAGCTGAATTCTCTCAAAGCCATGGTGTGGCAGTCCTAGGATTAATTCCTTGAAGCGCTCCCAGGCCTTGAGAAATGATTCACCTCTCTCCTGCCTAAAACCTTGAATTTGACGCCTTAAATTATTCGTCTTAGCCTCAGTGTGAAATACTTCCTATAAAACGCATCACGCACTTGTGCCCAAGTGGTGAAGGATTGAGGCTTTTGGATTCGAAACCACCTAAGTGCGCCATCTTTTAGAGTTGCCTCAAACAGCTTGAGGCAAGCATTCTCATATTGGGTAGTAGACGCAAGGTTGCGCACTAACCCCTCAAAGGACCGCACGTGTTCGTACGGATCATCACACTCTCTCCCATGAAAATTGGGAAGGCTGTTTAGGACACCAGGTTTTACTGTAAAGGCGTTACGTGCCTCTTGTGTCTCTCGTGGGAACACAATGGGTCCGGGAGGAGTGGTCCTCTCAGGATGAAGGTGCTCTCTCAAGGACGGCTGGTTAACTAATTGCTGGTCTGCCATCCCTCCTATTTCTGACTCTAGCTCCATAACTGACTCAAACTCTGGCTGAAAAAGTGGATTACTGACGCTAACTGACTCAAACGGTAACTCTATATAAAAATCACTAATGGGACTAGACTCTGACTGATGCTCAGCTAAGTCTGACTCTGAACTAGAAGATGAAAAACTAGACAACACAGGCTGACTTGACTCCAGTTCTCTTCTCACTAACCGATGTGTCGGGTCGCGATAATAGAGAGGGTCCTGTTTCCGACCTATGGTGACTCGACTAAAAGACAAAATTAACTACGACTCTACACTTTTAAACAATCGCTGCCGTCCCCGGCAACGGCGCCAAAAATGCTTGACCGTTCGGGTGACTAAAAATAAGACGAATAAAGACGCGTCCCAAGCGTAGGACTCTCGACCAGTGTAGCACAATAATTCCGGAAGTACCGGAGTCGAACCACAGAGACGGCTTAAGTGCTTGACTCAAAAGTGTGAAAGTGTAGTTTAACCTGGCTCCTAGGTAGCCACCCCTTGATTCACTGATGATGATTTGCTAACTAAAATAACCTAATTAGATTGATGAAATATGAACTTAAAAAGAGAGCACAGCCATGGGCACTATAGTGCCCGCGACTTGCCTAATCCATGTTCACTCGGGCCACAATTATCCAATTAACTGATTTTAAAATAGGAAAAGTAATCCCCAACAAATGCGCACCACATGTCACCAGTCTCCGTGCGCATTCGAAATCTGGCAATGCCCGGGTTTTGTTTGTTAGAAATGTTCTCGTATTCTAAAATTGCTCCTCAATCAAAATAATTCGGTCCCGAGGTAAAACATAAATTAGCCTAGCCACGGGACACCTTCGTCCCGCGACCGCACTCTAAGCGACTACTCACTCATGCTTGTGAAGATTGCAGAAAATGAATCGAATCTAAAACTAAGCATGCTTTTGATGGATGAATTATGAAAACAATGAAAAACGATACCGTAAATTGCAAAGGAAAACTGAACTTGATGATCAATCCGCAAAACAATCGGAATACTGGAATTCTGGAAACATAATTGAAAACGAAACGCTGAACGAAGAACTGGAGATCCGTAGCCGAAAACTTGAGAACTTAAAAACCTAGGTAAATTCGTGGAACCCTAAACTGGGTTAAAACAAGGGTATTTATACTAAACCTAGTAAATCTAACGAAAAACGATGAAAAATCCGAAAATATCCTTCGCCGAAGGCCGAACGACAACGTTCAATGGGTCTGCTAACCACTCGGTAGCGCTACCAAGAAATTGGGTAGCGCTACCGCTTTATTATCTTCCGCGTTGACCGCGGCTCCTTCCGTTGACCATTTGACTCTTAACACGCCGGTAGCGCTACACCACTTTTGGTGTAGCGCTCGAGAACCTTCTGTTCATTTTCTGAGCTCTTTGTGCCAAATTTGAGCGCTCCAGATAATTGGGGTAGCGCTCCCGGCGGTTACGATCACTTCTACGCGAAAACCACTTCAACACTTAGCCTCCTCAGCCTTTCTCACTCTCGGTCCTTGTGCATGCCCTTCCAACGCATCAAAATCACACTTGCGCCCCTGAAATACCTGCAAATTCCTTTCAACACCAAAAATACCACGTGCACATATTAATTGGAAAATAAAGCTCGAAACGCACGTCTAGCATGCTAAAATCCCCTACTTAGGCGCTCGGAAGCAAGCTTTTATTCAAGTTATTGTCCTGTATTTGGTACTTAGGAACAAAGCTGCGAGGTTTGCAACATCCACATTTTCCTCCAAGTACATTATAATTATTTGGTAGGATATAAAAGTAACGTGGACACAATTGAAACTTTTCTATTGATCTCAGTAGTGCATGTATGATTTTTTTTTTCTCTATCTTTTGTAGATTGAAGATGAACGGGTTCGACAATGCAATATAATTGTCTTTTGCTTTTGCATCCCTTGTTTCAACCCTTTTTTTTTATTGGTGGATATTTGAATGTAGTTGGGAATGTTATATTAATTTTGTATTAAATCGAATTGTGGATATCTAAGATGAATGGCAATTACTATTTTGAATGTATTCGGGTACATTTGATGTCTTATTGTGATGAAATATCTTGTACAAGGTTTGTTGTGGCAATCTAATTTTTTTGTCATAAATGGTGTGTCCAGAGACTCTAGACATATCTTTTTGTGAGGAATTATACTAATGGTGAAATTAATGATGATGTTATGACATGATAATTATAACCACTGCAAGAAATCAGAGGTTCAGGGACCAGTATTGTGGTCGCAAAAAATTATGATTTTTGTAACGACCCTGATTTTTTTTTTTGGTAAATAAAAACTTCGTTTATTAATTGATTTTCCTTTTCTTAAAATTAATTTCTTTAATAAATTACTTAAATATTTTCTTTGTTAATAATTATTTTGGGTCAATACTTATTTTTGTATTAGTATGTATAGGTGTGCACTAGTATATTTATACTACTAGATTTTTACTAGATCTCCTACTAGACTTCCTCCCATTAATTCCTAGATTTTCCTAGAGTTATTAGTCAAGTGCTTGCACATGTAGGAAGGAGAGAGGACCAAGTAAGTGCACTACATTTTCATGCATGTGCATAGGAATCCCTTAAAGTAAACCTAAGATTTCCTAGACTTCCTAACCATCTTGTGCCTAATTTAGTGCACATGTGTATGTATAACTAGCACCTAAAACCCTATTAGTAGATTTCCTTCCCCTCCAAGTAAAAGAGAGCATGTGCTCCATTAATAAGAAGGAATATTTGCATGTTCCTTTCTTAAATAACCTAAGTAGTCTAGGTTAGTAGCCCTAATTAGGCACATGCCTCCTAACCTTGTCTAGTAACCAAAACTCCCCAAAACAAAGATGGCCACGCAAAATTATACACTACTTAGAGCCAAGGAAAGTGCCTAGAAATTTCCTAGCATGTGACCCCTAGATTTCCTATTAAAAACCCTAGGATTTGCCCATGTTAAACCTAGTATTCGAAGTACTAACCTAAGGATTTTGTCCACCAAAATCCCTACAAAACTTGGCATTAAAATGGTGGCACATGGGAGGGGGGATAGTGGCCGGCCAACAAGAGGAGGGGGAGGGGTCTTCATTTGCCTATAAATAGAGAGCTTTGCTCTCATTTTTTCTCCACACCAACAAAGCTCTCAACTTTCCTCTTTCTAGTTCTTGTGCTTCCTCCACTGCCACAAAACAACTTCACTTCTCCACCAACAACCACCCTCCAATCCAAAATAAGTAGGGAAGTTAGTAGCTTAGTTGTTCGTAGTGCAAAGCCAGGAGTCCAACCTAGCTTATCGGCTTCCGGTTAACACCCGGAAATTAAGGTAGATTACTTACCCTAACTTTAAGTGGCTTTTCTACTTTCAATTAGTAGATTACTTACCTAACCTTTAATTAGCCTTTCTACCTCATAATTAGTAGTTTGATTATACCAAGTTTATGCATGTGTTACGACTAAAAAGTTTCTTTAAGTTGTTTATCTAGCATTTTTCCGGAAAATTAGTAGTGTTCTTGAAAGCTTACGGTAGAAGAATTTGCATGACAAAAGTAACTTTTCATACTCATGCATAGTCATTACTATATCCAAATTGAGTTAGACTTTTCAAAATACGCATTTATAATGCCCGAGTGAAAATCAACTTTTCGAAATTATGTGGTTAAAATGATCAATTGTTTTTCGGAAAAGAAAATGATAAACTTTTCTTAAAAGTAAAGAGTAAAGGCTTTGACCGGTATTTGGACTATGAGATAACCCAAGGCTAACACCCTTGAGGGTCTGACAAAAGGACAAGCTCTGTGCTGTCTAAGAAAGGAATGATGATTGTAACTGGACTTTTCCGACCATCCGGCCTGGAACTCTCCTGGTTATCTCATGTTTCTAAAGAAAGTCACCAAAGAAAATTAAAAGCTTTGAAATGACTTCATGTACAATCAGTAACGATTTTCTGAGAGCCTAGACTGTTTTGGAAAAGCTAGCGCGTAGAAAGGGCGTTAATTTATGTGACACTTTACACGTAAAAAAGCTGTTATTTTATGTGACACGTTTATCGAGAAATATTACATGGACACGTTTTGAGTATGATTGAGCATACTGCATGATCACGTCACAATACAATTATTGACACGATACGTTTTACGAGAAAATAATTGAATAGTTGTTGATGAGACAGAGATGAGAATGAAAATGTGTTTTGAGAAGGAAAGGAATGAGTTTTGAAATGAAAGAGATGAAATGGAATGAAAACAGTAGTGCAGCATTAGCGCCGCCCTTCATGATGTTGCGTCCATGATGCGGTTAGGGCTAAGGAATACAGTAGTGTCGTTGTAGCGCTGCGCTTTATGATGTTGTGTCCATGATGAGGTCAGGGCTAAGCATGTACAACAGCATAGTGGATAAAGCTTGTATCATGATGGTGTGTCCGTGATACCATACGATCGAAGCTATGTTCGTGTGAGTCATGGGGTGAATGGACTTTGTATTATGATGTTGCGTCCGTGATACAAGGCAGCCGGGACCTCGAGCAGAATGGTTGGTGACCGTTAGAAAGGGGAAGTAGAACGGGCCATTAACTTTCGAGAGATGGGAGATATTGACATGGTTGAAATTTGAAGAAGAATGCTGACACTGAAAAGATAACACAGGACACTGTTTCACTTGCGCATGTTATACTCTGATCTGCACTAACACTGACATATCTACATTCATAGGATATACTATTTTCGATAAACCTTGTTTTACTTTTCCGGTTATATATATTGTTCTAGAATTGCTAGTTAAGGTTTGGGTAGAACTGTCTACTGGGTATTATCGCTCACGATGTTGCACTTGTGTAACCCTATCATAATACCATGATGTTGCTCTGCGACTCTGACGTATTATGCCAGACTATAGAGATGAACATGAGGAGTACTATGGCTTGAAGGCCTACGGAGCAGAGCAGGATACCATTGGGATGGATGATCGTTCAATGGAGTAAAGAATCCCTAGTCAACCATGTAGAGAATAATTGTATTTGGCAGGAAGATTTATGTATTTCCTTTTGGGTTACTGTTGTAAAACCCTATTTATTATTTATGTATTCTTTATTAACAAACCCAAATTTTGATGGTGTTACAATTTTGGTTGCAAATTCATTTAGCGACCACAAAGTCTGGTTGCAACCCCAATCGCAACAAGCTAGTCGTATACACCACACACATGCATACATATTACAGATCAAGAGAGAGAGAGAGAGGCTACGAAACCAGAGCTATTGACGACGGAAATCGTCTGATCCATCTTCTTCTTCGTCTTCATTGAATCCATCATCATCCATCTTCTTCTTCATCGTCCGATCCATCGCCACCAGAGGAGGAGGAGGAAGAGGTCAGCCGACCTCCTCTTCGCAAGAGGAGGAAGTCGCCAGAGGGGAGAGAGAGGGGTCACCGAATTTAGGAACTGGGAAAGTTCTCGTGGGTTGTACACTTGTACTGCTATAGTGTGTATTATATATATATATATACATAAGGGAACAAGTATTTAATAAGTATAACTATATTGCATCGTATTAACAACAGCTTGCTTGGCCAAGTTGGTAAGTGAAGTGACCTCCATGTGTGAGGTAGGGGGTTCGATCCCCTACGCGTTCTACTTTTCAAGTATGAGGAGTAATATTATAAATATTTTATATAGAATATATAAAACCGGGTGCAAAATCTTAAGAACCGGGAACCGAACCGGTTCCTAAATTTTAGAAGTCTTCAGAACCGAACTGAATCGACTAAGTAAAAAAACAGAAATAATAAACCGGTTCGGTTCATTTTTTTTTTTGTTCAGCCCTAGTTTACTAGACAAATTTTGTGTTTTAGAATTACTATAATTAGGCAAGTTTATATGGCGAATCCCATGTTACGTCGCATGAGAGTACGCAAGAGATTGTAACATGCATGATAAGACTTTGATTCACACACTATTGATCACCCGATGTTTTCAATGTTCCACAGAAATGCTTCTGAATAAACCATAGTTTTGATTGGATCCAACAGGTGTATATTGCTGCAAAAGTAGGGAACAGGCTCAGGTCTATTTTCCATCCATCCAATCCAGTCCAGTCCAATTTCGACCACACACTACAGGAAATTATAACTCTGCCGGCGCTTAAAAAACGCCGTGAAAAGTCCGACAAACGCCGGCAATGCTGACAACAACGTTTCAATGCAGCCACCGGGGACATGGCCGTCGGCAGAGGTGGAAGACGTTTTCCAAAGCGTCGGTGCTCCTTAATCTAGCCGTTAGCTTCTGCCGCTTCATTTTCCATCTGATGATGTCACTGTGACATCCTAACCAGGAGTTTTTCTTTTAAAGCGCCTTTTTTTTAAAAATATATCAGAGTATAATCATGTTCTTTGTTCTTTTATCAAAGTTGTCATGCTACTAAAATATTGGCCCCATTACTATTTTTGCGTTATATTCTCAATCAAAAGCTATCAACAATCAACAAAATCACGTTCATATCCATATAAGGCCGAGAATATTATACGCATAATTCCTCATTGGCAGCTAAGTAGAGAATGAGAACCCAAATAAGGCTGGCCTCCATGTTCACAAAAACCTGGACAATGAAAAGTTGAAACGCACCCAAAACCATATATATATATATATATATATATATATATATATATATATATATATATATATATATATATATATATGGCAAGAGATATAACAAATAACAAAAAAAAAATTACAAATCTCAATTTGCACCCAGAAACACAAGTGCATGCTCCATTTATATATGCTTCTGTAACAAGGTTAATGAACACAAGGTTAAGTAGTAGTAAGATCTGCAACCAAATTCCTAGCAGCCATATACAGGGCCACATTATGAGTTTCACAAAATTTGCTTGTCCATACGTTACTTCCCTAACTAGACCTACAGTAAAACGTCTAAGGCCGAGCCTTAAACGACGGACCAATATAGGATTGGGTAAAATGCCTAGCCTTCAATGACTTGACTATGTATAACTAGTCAAAATAGGATTGGGTAAAACGTCTAAAACACTCAGCATTGAAACCTATCCCAGATGCTAAAGCCCTACTAGCTCGCACTAGTTTGTCAATCTCCCACATTTACTGTCTCAATTCTCAAACTCAACGGACAATTTCGACAGAGAAAGTAAAGAGAAAAGAAAATTATCATAAGAAAGTAGGGAAACGAAAGGAAGAAAGAGAAAGGAAAGACAGTTTGTCACCCATTTATATGTGCTGCTTCTTTTTTCTCTTGATTGGACTTTTGATCTCGTTCACATGCTAGGTTAACAAATTCTTAACACCATTTATCTCCGGATGCAACCTATGTTGATTTATCCAACTTTTATCCATTATAATGTCTGTTGAATAAATGCTGCGCTAAACAAAACCCATACAAATACAAGGCCAAACAACAAATTAGTTCGTAGTCATCTTCTCCAACCCAAAAAAAAAAAAGGATCTCTTCCATTTTCTGATCTATAAGAAATCAAAAGGAAAAAAGGCCTAAGAGTATAAACAGTTAATTATTTTTCTAGTAAAATACGACTACTATTTAAGAGAATGTAATTAAGCAAATAAAAAATTAGAAGACAAGTCTATCTCTAATCATCATCATCAACATCCATATCAGTCGATCTAGAATACAAAAACATGCGCATAAGCTCTCTAATCATCAACATGCATAAGCTCCCAAAGTTGTTTCATCAACCAAAACAAAAAGCTCTAACCAAATCAGTCGATCTAGAATACAAAAACCATCCTCTTTCAAAGAAACGAGACTCGTAAACTGAGAGCTTATGCATTAACAAGAATTTTTATGAAATGAGACTTACTGTACAGAGAGATGGGGAAATTTTTGCAAGTTGTGAGGTTCGATTCTTCAACAAGCGTGCTTCAACAAGATCGAGAGCTGTTGATTTCGACCCACTGGAATCAAATTGGTCTAGATTCACTTACTAAACACTGATGAAGAGAATTTCAGAAGTAAATTGTTGCCGTCTTCGAGATCTGCATTTGCGTACTCAATGATGAGATTTGGATAACATTCTGATAAAAAAATTCTAACGATGGAAGGAGGAACAAGATGCAGCTGATCAATTGAGTGAGTTTTTCCTTAAAGTTTATTAGTAAACCTCACTGAGCTTTTAGTTTTCATTTTTGTATTTCAATTGTAACAGTTTTTTTTGTTGTTAACTAGAGTTAGTTTCTTTATATGTAGTTAGGCTAGTCTAGTGACTGTAAGATGGGAAAAACTCACGAAGTTATTTTCTTGCTCTTAGGAGATCAAATCTTCTTCGAATGGAGCAACCTTGATCCTGCAGCACAAACAACCCGTCAGAGCACCCCTGCCTCTAGGTGGCAAGGGCCCTCCGATGCTTAAGTTAGTACTGGCGAAATGGAGGATGAACTTAACGAGTGTATGTGTATGAGAATGGGTTAATGTATACCTCTTGTGTTTAGGATTCATCTTCTTATATAGGCAATTATTTTACACTTACATTCCTTGTGGAATTCCGCTTTATTAAGAATCCTTCCAAATCTAGCTAGGATCCTTCCTTATTGGGTGGTGTAGATCGCATGATTCTGGATTCCTTATTCGATAAGGATTCTTGCCAAGCTGGCCACTTATTGCTCGCTCGGAGCTTTACACTTCATGGGAGTTTCCTCCTAGTTTGGTATGTTAATTGGCTTTCCATCTCCGAGTAAGATTGTGCTTATCTTCACAAGCTCAACTGATTCTGGGAATATCTTTGAATATTCCTTCCTTTCCTTATCTTCGCAAGGAAAGTCTGCTTCTAGGGTTTATCCCTTGTTGGGCCGTTCCAACCACATTGGCTGACGAGCAGGCTCATTATATCCAATATTGAGTTATGGGCTTGGTGGTCGTTCGTGCTCAGTTTCATACTATTTACCACGTGTGTAGGCACGCGGAGATCCTGACTAGCTTATGTGTACAACTTCTATGGTTTCGAGAAAACACCCCACACAATGACAGTTGTATAAATGGTTCTCTCCAAGTGTAATGCACGACTAAGAAAATCAGAATTACAATTTACTCTCTCTCTCTAGTTTTTTCCCTCTTGTTTTCTTCTCTACTATCAGATATTTCTAAACCCTAGTTTTATGAAGAAGATCGATTGCAAATCTTCTTTATTGTATCAGAGCATTCGACATTTGTCAAATAGATTGAGATCCTGAGATTTTGGGGATTTTTCCTGTGATTTGATTCAAGAAACAACGAGCTGTGATAATGTCGACTTCATCATCATCATCGTCAATCATAATCTTCTGTATGTATACAAACTAGCATCTGATAACAACTGTAGATTGATTTTTGATGCCTTTGGTTATGTCATTCAAGACAGACAAACCAATCAGATTCTGCATCAAGGCCCTTCTCACCAAGGTTTGTATCCAATTCAGACCTCTTTTAGCTCTTCTCCTCAAGCATTGATGTCCACTTCATCTTCTCTTCATGCATCACCTTCTGCACATCTATGGCATCAAAAATTGGGTCATCCAAACTTTGTTTCTCTACAACATTTAGTAAATCAGTTTCATTTACTATTTAATAAACCATTTCATGTGAATTGTACCTCTTGTAATGTAGCTAAACGCCACAAGCTACCTTTTCCTTTGTCTGATTTTCATGCTCAAAGTCCTTTTGAGCTAATGCATATGAATGTATGGGGTCCTACCCCTGTTACTTCCTTTAGTGGTTTCAAGTATTATCTAGTTGTTTTGGATGATTTTACTAGATACATTTGGCTATTCCCTCTTCATTATAAGTCTGATGTCAAAGCTGTTCTTACTCAATTTTGTGCTTATGTCAAGACTCAATTTGGTTCCATTATCAAATCTTTTAGGTCTGACAATGGAGGAGAGTTCATAAGTAAATACTTGTGTCAACTTTTTCTTGAATGTGGTCTTCTTCATCAGACATCTTGTCCACATACCCCAGAACAAAATGGCAGGGCAGAAAGTGTTCATAGACATCTCAAAGAGACAACTCTCACTCTTCTACATCAAGCTAACATGCCTGTTAAATTCAGGTTGGAAGCTCTTGTCACTAGTGTTTATTTGATTAACAGAATGCCACATTATGCTATCAACTTTCAAGTGCCTTATACTCTTTTGTTTAGTACAACTCCTGATTATGATGGTCTTAAACCCTTTGACTGCTTATGCTTTCCTTGGTTGAAACCCTATGTTCCACACAAATTGTGCCCTAAATCCACTCCTTGGTGTTTTTTTGGGCTATTGCAGTACATCTAAAGGGTATAGATGCTATGACTCTGGCCTTAACAAAGTCTACATATCTAGGCATGTCAAATTTGTTGAAACCACTTTTCCTTATGTTTCTCTTATTTCTTCTTTGTCTTCTCATGATTCTCATTGTTTCCCTGCATCTTCTACTATTCGTTTTGATATCTCTTTAGCTACTATTCATGACATATCTCTATCTATACCTTCCATTCCTGTTACTACTACCATGCCTTCTACTTCTTCATTTTTAACAGGTTCATCATCTTTGTCTGTCCTTTCTTCCTCTCCTCCTACTTCCTCTGTTTCTTCTCTTGTATCTTCTCCATCTGAGAATAATGATCATGCTTCTAGTCCTGTTATGATTCAACATCCTATGATAACCAGATCAAAACATGGGATTACCAATCCTAGAGTTCCTTTATCTTTTTCCATCATTTCTACTTCTGACTGATAGGCGCGTAATATCACAGATATAAGCGCCTAAGTAGGGCAAATTAGCGCATTAGAGGCGCGTTTTATTTCATTTTCCACTTGATTCGGTGTTGTCTTTTGTTTTTGGTGTTTGTGTTTGTTTTGTAGGAAACGGGCCGAAAAGGAGCACGGAAAGTGACACAAGGCATCGGGCATGCGGGGAACCGGTGGGACCCAAGCAAGGACGACCAAAAAGCTGAAAAAGTCAACTCTGAGGCTCGGTATTGATACAGGGATTGTCCTGTATCGATACCCAAGCACCATGTTGGAAACAGAAGCCACGGGTATCGATACAGGACTTCCCCTGTATCGATACCGAGTGCCCTATTTTGCCCGTTTGACTTGCCACGTGTGTTGACTTCGGGGGAGGATAAATACCCCGTTTTGACTCCGAATTAGGGTTCCGATTTTGTTCTAGTTTTTCTTCCCTTTTCGTAGCCGTTTTTCCTCTGGAGCAATTACTTTCCGGAGACTTTTGGCATCAAAGTTTTACAGTTTAATTCGCGGATTCTCGCTTTGCTACGGTAACGTTTCTATTTCTTTACTTTAATCTCAGTTCGCGGGGGTTTGTCCGTGATCTGAGACCCGAAACTTTGGTTTAATCATTATTCAAGCTTAAAAGCATGTTTATTTCCAGAATTTTGTTATTCGTTCTAGTTGATATGAGTGAGTAGATTTATCAGTATGGTCGCGGGGTGATTAACACACCGCGGCCAGGGATGGATACGCTCTTGCTCCGAATTTCATAATTAAAAAGAGTAAAAGCAATTTTAGGTTATTAAAGAACATTCGTCGGACGAATCCGGGCATTGTCGGAGCCCATGTAACGCGAGGTACGGGGGACCAAAACCCGTTCTTCGCTGTATGTGGGTAAACGGCGACCACAAGGATTCGCATCCTTCGGGGTATCTTTCTCTCTCTAAAGTCAACCGTTTTGGAACAAACGAATGGAGCAAGTAAATATCCGGACCTGGTCACTGTGTTATGGACCCCACGACCGTACTTCCTGTTTTATTAATTTAATCAAAGTCAGTTTCTCTTTCAACTTAGTTAATTCACCCACTCAAATCACAAGGGTGGCTACCTAAGAGCCGTGTTAAACATTAGCAACCCGAGTTTTTAGTCAGCACTTTCCACCTTCTCTATGGATTCGATTCCGGTCTTACCGGGTATTGTGCTACACCGGTCTCCGCCCTACGCTTGGGGCAACCCATTAAATTAGGTATAGGATTTCGGTCAAGCACTGACCTATCAGAACCTAAAACCTTTTCTGAAGCTATAAAGTCTGTCGATTGGCAGAAGGCAATGTCTGCTGAATATGAAGCATTGCTATCCCAGGGCACTTGGTCACTTGTTCCTCCCCCTTCACATGTTAATGTCATAGGGTGCCATTGGATTTTCAAACTAAAGAAACACTTTGATGGTTCTATAGCCAGGTATAAGGCTAGACTGGTTGCTAGGGGAAGTCAACAGACAGAGGGTTTGGACTTTACAGAAACATTTAGCCCTGTAATAAAGCAACCAACTTTGAACCTTGTCATTGCTTCGGCAGTGCATTTTGGTTGGCCTATAAAGCAATTAGATGTTTCTAATGCTTTCCTCCATGGTATTATTGAAGAGGATGTGTACATGAGACAACCTCCAAGTTATGTTGCTCCTACAAGACCTCATTTTGATTGTAAATTACACAAGGCTTTGTATGGTCTTCACCAAGCACCTGGAGCTTGGTATTCACTCTTTTCTACTCATCTTCAACAACTTGGTTTTCACAATAGCCTAGCAGATACTTCTTTATTTGTGTGGAGACAAGGCTCAAATGTTACCTATGTTCTCATCTGTGTAGATGATATCATTGTGACAGGTAGCGACACTAGTTTTATTTCTACTCTTCTTGCTCAACTTCAGACCAAATGTGCTCTTAAGGACCTTGGTGATCTTCACTATTTTTTGGGAATTGAGGTGCTTAAGGATAGTCATGGGTTGTATTTGACACAGCATAAATATGCTTTGGAATTACTTGCTAAAGTTGGCATGAGTGACTGCAAACCTAGTCTTTCTCCCTCTTCTAGCAAGCCCTCCACAGTGGATGGTTCTATTCCTTTTATTGATGTGCAATTCTATCGATCCTTAGTTGGTTCACTTCAATATTTGACTATCACCAAACCTGAGTTATCTCAAGTAGTTAACCATGTATGTCAGTTTATGCATTCTCCTACTCAGTCCCATTTTGCAACAGTCAAACGTATCCTAAGGTATGTTAAGGGTTCTCTTGATCAAGGACTGTATTTTGCCCCTTCTTCACAGTTTCTTACTGCTTTCTGTGATGCTGACTAGTCTGGAGATCAGTTAGATAGATGTTCCAGTACTTCAAGATTTTGTGTCTTTTTTTGGGATAATCTTATTTCATGGAGCGCTAAGAAACAAAAAACAGTGTCCAGATCTAGTACTGAGGCCGAATACAAGTCTTTGGCTCAGGTAACTGCAGAAATTATGTGGCTGCATCAAATTCTTAAAGATTTGCATGTTTCTCTGGATGGTGTCCCAGTGATTTTTTTTGATAATATGTCTGCTATAGCACTTGCTTCCAACCCTATTTTTCATGCCTGTACCAAGCACATAGAGGTGGACTATCACTTCATTCGTGATCATGAGAAAGTTTTGGCTCATCAAGTGGATGTTAAACATGTTAGCACTGATTCTCAAACAGCAGATATCTTCACCAAACTATCTCTGCTCCTCGATTTCAACAACTTGCTTCCAAACTCATGGTCAAGCCTATTCCCATGAGTTTGAGGGGGCATTAGTAAAGCTCATTGAGCTCTTAGTTTTCATTTTTGTATTTCAGTTGTAACTGTTTTTTGTTTTTAACTAGAGTTAGTTTCTTTACCTGTAGTTAGGCTAGTCTAGTGACAGTTTTATAAATGGTTCTCTCCATGTGTAATGCACGACTAAGAAAAACAGAATTACAATTTACTTTCTCTCTCTAGTTTTTTCCCTCTTGTTTTCTTCTCTACTATCAGATATTTCTAGACCCTAGTTTTCTGAAGAAGATCGATTGCAAATCTTCTTTAAAGTTACCTAAAATCAGATCTACCAGAAGTTCATCGAAGAGATTGATCGAAGAAAGTGACAGATGTTGTGTTTGGTTAGATAGTTTAGTTTAGTTTTGATGATGTCAGCAGGTGTAATGAGTGGAGAGAGATAGAGAGAGAAGGAATGAGGGAAATGATGATGTCATCAAAACTAAAACTAAAACTAAACTGGAAAACGAACAGGGCCAGAGAATTTGATATGTGAGAGAGAGAGAGAGAGAGAGAGAGATGGAGCCGTCCAAATGAGACTAGGTTTAGAAATAAACAGAATAAGTGGATGCTTGCCGTTTAGACTGACGGAATGTTATGTTTCTTCCGTTAATTGTAATCCTTTCTTGGTTTGTGCCGTTAAGAGGACGCCGACGCTTAGAAATGCCGGGTTAAGCTATTGGAGACGGCGCTTTAACAAATGCCTGTGAAAAGGCGCCGGTTTACCCCTCTTTCCCTGTAGTGACAGTGGTTTTGTTGGGCCCAAATTAACGATTCAAATCGTTTATTTTTTAACTCTAGCAAAAAATATTCGTCATTGTGAGAAATTAGATTGGTAAAAATTCGATAGTTATGCAGTAAATTACAAGAAAAAGGGATAGTTAATGTTAGGTCAATTTTTGTTTGCACTAACGGGGTCATTTTTATTTATTTATGTGCAATAATGTGTGTAAAAAAACACCTAAAAATTCATGTTATGAATCTTTTTTTTTTTTTTGTTGCGGCACGCCCAAAAGTACTGGAAAATCACGAAACTAGGAGTTCAACAGAAAAAACAGTCATTAAGAAGGTTAGACAGAGAATGCAAAAATAAACCTTATATTGAGCAATATTAGGGGTGATAAGAAAACGGGTAAACCAAAAGGGAAACATAAACCGAACCAGACTGGTGATTTGGTTTGGATAGGGAAATGTTTTGGTTTGGTTTGGTCTCTGGCCAAACCCAAATAAAATTGGTTCAGTCCGGAATAAACTGTACCGAATTGGATATATTTGTTTATATACATGTAATGTCTATTTATGTATAAAAATAACCATTTAGAGCAGTCCTCCTTTAATTTTTTCTTCAACACTTGGGGTGAGTTTGGACAAACTTCTCTGAAGGCTTTTTGGACTTTTTGAGCAACTAAAAAATCTAATTGTCTAAATGCAACATTGCAAAGACCTGCTAGCACTTGGGCCTTTCCCAACTACCACAAGAAGCCCTTACTCCACATAGACAAACACTTTGTCTTTAATAAAAGGGGTTCTTCCAGGCCGGCCCTCTTTTGGGTGGGTGTTTCCATCTAGGCCCCGCGTCAAACTCTTTCATTAAAGCCCTTTTTTTTTCATGCGCGCGTCATAGGTCTAACGTACCGGCCTTTTCTTTATTCCCTCTCTTCTTCGTGCACTACATAGCATTCATTTCCCTTTTCTTTATTCTCTCTCCTTCATTTACTGCGCCCACCCACCTCTACGTCATGTTAGGAACGTGAACCACCTGCCACGTTCTCCCTCTCTCTCTCTCTCTCTCTCTCTCTCTCTCTCTCTCTCTCTCTCTCTCTCTCTCTCCTTTTCTTTTATTTTAGATTTTAAAATAAAATAACTTTTTTTACACATTCATTTTTTATAAAAATTATATATTTAAAATCTACTTGATGAGATCTTTCAAATAAGATCCCATTTGAATATGAAATTGTGTACATGTAAAAAAACTATTTTGTACCCATTAATTAATGTACTAATTTACGTACATCCCTCCTAAACAATTCACACCTTCCAAAATGAAAAATTCACAGACTTAAATTCAGAATTTACATACATCATAACTCACTCTCTTAAATACACAATTCACACCCCAAAAAGATAGAATTCACACCCTTCAAATGGAGAATTCACACCCATTCTAAATAATTCACAACCCACAAATTCACAGAATTCACGCGCATGCAACAATTCACACCTCCAAATAACACACAATTCACACCCATGCAATAATTCACACCTCTTGTAACAATTCACACCCCAATTGCACACAATTAACACCCATGCAATAATTCACACCCTTAAGAGCACAATTTCTTTCTGGGTGTGAATTCTGCATTTAATTAATGGGTACAATTTTTTTTTTATGTACACAATTTCATATTCACAATGGATCTTGTTTGAAAGATCTCATCGAGTAGATTTTAAATACATAATTTTTATAAAAAATAAATATATGTATAACAAAAGTTATTTTATTTTAAATCTAGAGAGAGAGAGAGGAAGTAATGACTAGATGCGTACACTGGGACAAGTAATGACTAAAATGATGCGTACACTGTGGGCGGGTGTCAGCGCATGCACTGTAGCGAGAGAGAGAGAGAGAGAGAGAGAGAGAGAGAGAGAGAGAGAGAAAGTGGGTGGGTGCGCGCGTGTGAGGGTTTTTTTTTTAATTGAAACACATAAAGTGCTTGGATGAGACAAAACACTAAAAATGGGACCGGCCAGTCATTTCATGTTAATAAAAAGACAATTAAGTTAGCCCAAACAATTTGTCTTAACTCACTCCGGCTTAATATCAGTTTTTCCCCACTATTAATTGTAATTTGGAATTGGAATGGATTTTGGTCTTTGCCGAATGT
>JADGMU010001417.1:0-16017 GCA_016920895.1 Vaccinium myrtillus | reverse complement strand
GTAAAGCCCCTAAAGTAGCATAACGATGGGGGAATAGCCGTAACGGGCATAACCAAAACGCCTAAATAGCATAACATTGGGTATGAAACCATAAAGTGGCATTACACAAACCCGTAAAAGGTAAAACAAAAACGTTTAGGAGGCATAACCTACCGAAAAAGCCTATGTGGCATAACCTAAACCCGAAATAGGAATAACGAAAACCCAAAATGGCATAACTATGTCGGAAAACCGAAAAATGGAATAACCCAATCCCCATGGGCCCCCCATGGCCTGTGACGTACGTGTTCCGTATGTGGGACCATATAATTGGTTTTTTTTTTTTTTTTTTTTTTTTTACAAGTTAACCATGGTTAACATGAGGGTGTGTTATTGAGTGTTATTCATTTTCTAATAATCAGATTTTAAATGTTTGCGGATGTCGGCGAGATTAAAAAATTTGAAGAATCAATTACGTTAATATTGTTGGTCTTGTTGATGAAATCAATGTTGGAAGAAGTTATATCTCAAACGGGATTAGAGAAGTAGTTGATTTGGGTATGAATTTGTTATTTGCATGAATTTAAAAAGAGACTTATTGTTCGATTAAATGTAAGTTGAAACATGATGAGCTTAATTTTTGGTACGAACAATGTACTGTATAGTATGTGAAGGATAAATGGTTCTGATCGCCCAAAAAAAACTCCCGTTGGGATGTGATGGTTAAGAATACGACTTTAATTGCCTCGGGATGCATTAAATGAGTTCTGATTTTATGCCAATGGATATCCGATGATCTCAAAAATTGGCGTCAATGATGGAATCAGTAAGTCGTGAAATCTTAACGGTTCAGATCGACCATTAAAAAAATTTATTCAGTAGCGGCCTTTAAAATCTATACGTTGAATATACTTGGTTAGGAACCTAGTCTTGTACTATGGTTTAATGTTCATTAGCCACACGGCTATGAAATAATCTTGATGATCGCAACCGTTGATATTGTTCGTATTAGTCATTATAGTGTTTTGGTAAAAAATTGGCTCGATTGGGTTTAGAAATGTGGTTTATCTAGAATCAATTTTGTCAATAAAAAGAGTGTTTTTGATCGATTAATTGTGTAGCGATGTCCGATTAATTTAATTTTTTGTGCGAATGATGAAATACACAAAATGTTAAAAATAGATGATTCGGATTGTGAAAAAAACACAGATGGGGCCCAATTGATATGTGTAGTTATGTCCGATTAACTTACTTTTTTTTAAGGTAACTTAACCGGTTACGATGATGTTGTTTAGGATACCCGATCATCACGTATTTGTGGTTCACTCATGGAATGTGCACGATCTAAAATCGTAACGGTTCAGATTGGGTAATCTAAAAATCAAAGTATAATATTTTGAAAGTTGTTGCATTGTTACATTTTTATTGTGCAGCATGGGAACACTTCCAAAAAGTTGAATCAGGTGAAAACCCTACTCCCCTAATTCTTCCGGTCATTCCCTCCCCTTCCCCACCTCTCCTGGGCCGACCCCCTTTCCCCACTACTTGTCCTCCCCATCTGCACCCACCCACCCACCGACCCACCGAACCATCCACCACCAGCATTCGATTCCGTGACCATCAGTAGAGGCAGCACAGTCAATGTCAGTCACATTGTGATGGATGATACAAGGTTACTCTCTCTCTCTCTCTCTCTCTCTCCTCTCTCTCTCTCTCCATATATACATATCCACACACATCTCACAGTGAAATGAAAAGCATTGTTCGGCATTTGTGGCTGAGTTAGGGTTTAGAACTGGAATGATTTTATTATTTCTAGGGTGGTACGAGAGATTATGGTTTGAGATTTTTATTGTTTGTTTCACCTTCAATGGTTGAAAGATATGAATGTCTGTGATATTAATGGAGATGATTGTGGAAAGTAGACGTAAATCAACACGGTTCACTTGAAATTAGATTACCACATTTAAGGTTTGGAGGAAAATGGATGTTTCAGTAAATTTTGCTGGTCAATCGATTAAGTAATTGGTTGGTACAAGTAGTTAGTTTCATCGTATTTGATAAAAAATTTCCATCAACCATTTATTGAATGAAGTATTTGTACTGTAAATATGTGTATGTGTATGTGTATGTATGTATGTTTAGGGAAAACGAGCATTGGTTTTCATAATATATATGCTAATATGGTAGAGTTTGACTTTGGCATGCGTAATATCTATATTTGAAGGGCGAAAGAGTGTTTTTTCAAGGATGGAACTTTGAAACGACGGGCACCAACGTCCTTCCTCTTATACAAGTATCATCCTCTTCCCTGCACTTGTCAATTGCACTATAGTATAGACGTAGTTATGGCAATTTGTGTGACATAATATCATATACGTGTTACTTGACATTCATGTAGTAAAGAAGTGTACGCGAAATGGTCAGAAGAAAATGGTGGCAGCAGTATGACAAACGAGGTGAATTTGGAAGTTTTATCATGATATGAATGATGGAATTTGTTAAATTTTCTATGTAATTACACAATACGTGAAGTTGAATGATCATGGTTCCATATGTCGGTACACTTTGTAGTCGAAGGTGGAAATTGGCCGGCAATGGAATAATCTACCAGAGGAGCAGAAGAAAAAGTATTTCGATGAGGCTAAGGTGGCAAAGGAAAAGTTGGAAAATGAGAAGAAAAAGATTGCCAACCTTAACGAATCAAATTCCGCAAAACCTAGGAAGGTGCGTACAAAATATATGTTATGTTTGAAATATTAAAATATCACGGCAAATGATGTTGAAACGCTAACTTCTACGATTTTGCTGTTGTTGCATTTGCAGAGAAAGATCCAAACACGTATTGCATTAAACCAAATCAAAGGAATTGTAGATAAATTTAGTGATGACCAACGCGCCGCCGTTAAAGTTATTGGGTTGGGTGGGATTTTGGAGCTTAGGTGTACGATGCTAAACCACGGGCTATGCCAGTGGTTAGTTGATCAATTTGATCCCGATTCATGTTCGCTAAATGTTCACGGTCGTACATTGGCTCTTACAGAATGCGATGTACACGAGTGTTTGGGCATTAACGGTAAAGGCAACACTCATCAGATGAAGATGGCAGAAGGTTTCGACGATTTGTGTAGAGGTCTTGGAGTCAGCAAGGGGATAGTATCCTTTGAACGGCTGACAACGGATTTGAGCTCTTCCAAGGTTGCCGATGAGGATTTTAAGATGAAATTTGCCCTGTACATGTTGGGATCTTTCTTATGCCCAACCACAAAGCCTGCTGTTAATCAATCATATATTCACCTGGTTAGTGATGTTAGTGGTATGGAGAATGTTAATTGGGCAAAGATTACTCTAGAGTTCTTATGCCAAGGTATCCGGGTGCAACGGAGTAATGGTCTTGTACAATCAAACGGCTGCCTATTCCTCTTAGTGGTAAGATTTTTCATTGTCGGTTAATGCATTTTTGTCATTGTTAATTCTTTTACTTGTCATTGCTACCCGTATGAACACATTATTTTTTGTGACGTAGGTATTCTATTTTGAGCGTGTATCACCAACTGGATTTCCAATTCCTCGCACAAATCCTTGTCTAGCTATTTGGGGAGATAGAGAAATTAAGGATATGTTGAGACAATTTAAACAAATTGGAGGTTATAAAAAGGAGGGGGTGCGTGTAATTTTTAGGAGGGATGAAGAGGGCAAGGAGGAGGCAAAGGGTAAAGAGAAGGAAGGCTATAGTAATGATGGTGCTGACATAAAATCAAGTTTGAATACTTTGGCCACAATACTAGAGCGGCAAACTAGTATAATGGAGAGGCACTTTGCGTCTCAAGTGCCCTATAACTCTCAAGTGCCATATAACTCTCAAGTGCGCTTTAACTCTCAAATACCCTATAACTCTCAAATGGCCTCTGAAGTGCCCTATAACCCTCAAGTTCCCTATAACCACCACCATGCCCCTGCAACCAGAAAATGGAGTAGCCCGTACAAGGGAGATAGGACTTCATATCCTGGCTCCTTTCGAACCCCTCCCGAGGTTGTTGGGGAGCGAGATGGTGAGGTTGTTGGGGACAAGTTCCAAGGTGTGCGAGATGATATTGAAGAGAACATTGGAGCTGCTGCCTTTACTCCCCAAAGTCCTAACACTACTCAGACTAAGACTACTCAGACTAAGACTACTAAGAGTAATACTCCTGAGAGCCACACACCAAAGAGCAAGATTGAAGGGGACAGTGATGGGGTTGTCTTTTTACCGTCACCACTTTCTGGCTATACCCCTACTGGGGGTTTTAGTAGAGGCCGGAAACGGAAGTTGGCATATTCAAATACGACGCCTTCTAAGGTCACATTCGACTATGAACCTCCACAGTTGCGACGGCGGGATGATTTGAAGAAAAGTCAGCTTATACGTTCACCCTATACCCGAGATGGTTTGAAGAAGCGGAACCCCTCAAAAAAGGTTGAGCTTGGGGGTGCGAAATCGCCCATTACTGTCGAGGATGACATCTTGGATGTCCACTTATCTAATGTGTGAATCTAAATTGAACTGAATATGTTGTTGCATGGTTATGTTATTTTATGTTGAACTGAAATCGCCCTTATTTTATGTTGTTTAATATGTATTTGTTGTGCTATCCATCAGATTGGTGGAATGATGAATAAACTAAAATCTTGCACGACGGCCGATGCATATTATGTGCGAGAGTATTTTCCAGAAACTAAGGTTTCCTTCAATATTTCTTTGTTGAAATATTGATGATCCCTATATTCCCATCTTCACTTTAGTACTTTGTGTAACCAGTTTTCCTTCAATTTTGATATTTTCCGTAGCCGTATCTCCGACAAACACCGGATTACACAACAAACCCAAGGCCTGAACCATTGAATGCCATGGAAGAGCTATTGATCCGGCATATTTTTGATGAAAGCATTCCATTTAGAAGGTATGATTTTGTAATTTATATATGTTGTATCTTGGCCCTTTGTCAATTACTTTACTGATTTGACATTCTCATGTTGTAGTGAGCCACCATATGCGCACTTGGAATTGTTGTCTGTAGCGAGAGACTTTGCCACCCGTAAGGAGTTATGTTGTTTGAAACCGCAGCAATGGATAAGTGACACGGTTAGTGTGTTAAGGTTTTTGCCCACGTGGTTTGAGTCTTTAAATCTTTTTATATATTTTTTCATGGCATATGATGCTAATATGGTTGTTACGTATGCCTTCCGCATAGATTATAAATTTGGTTGCTATGCAATTGACAAATGCCCAAAGAGCCATGCATCCTGATAAGTGCCACCTAAAATGGTATTTTCCGGTGATTCTTGTGGTGAGTAATTGAGTAAAATCTATTTCCCCCATTGCATTAGTTGTTATGGCTAATAATTTTTTCTACGTGTGTGTGCAGCGCAAGATGTTACAATATCCGTCACCCACTGAAAGTGACCTTGAAAAGATGTGTGAAAACTACCTTGGAGATCACCAGTTCACTGCCAAACTACATTCTTGCCGTTTGGTAACAGTCAATATACAAAAACTTATTGCAATGTTACAATAGTTTTTGTATCTTTTAAATTTCAATCTTGTTTCATCTATGGCTGTAGATTTACATACCTTTTAACCACAATGACAACCATTGGATTTGCATCAAGGTAGATATGGTCAACCGAATGACTTACTTGTTTGATACGATGCCACGCCGTGGTGGCAATACTTCACGTTTTAATCTAGCAAGGAAAGTGGTATGTTACATGTCAACTCAATCAATCTATGTCTCCGCAGTAAGTGATGAAGTAATTAAAATCCCCAAATTGGAATTGAATTTCATTACAGATGGGTGTACTTCATGTCATGATGCAACTGCAATTTGGAGAGGTTTATCAGCAAGATGTCTCTAAATTTGACATTGTTAATCTGCAAAGGCAACCCTTGCAACATTTCACAGACACGTAAGTAGTTGTGCTGTTATGCATGATTTAGATAGATATGACTGTCGAATATTTGCCATCATAATGAAATTAGGTGGTCGGTGAAATGTAGATATGATTGTGGGCTGTTTGTCATAAAATTCATGCAAGGTTATGATTACCCTCCTGGTGTACACATGGTTAGTGTTGATGAAGTGTATTGTCCCTTAGTTAATTTAAATATTGAAAATCATTTGTTTTGTGCTCAAACTAAAAATACTTTGCTTTATTGTAGATGGAGCGTAATGATAGGCCAAGGTTGATATTGGATTTGGTGTTTGACATTCATAATCGGGTAATATTGGAGGTTTTTGAAATATTTGAGGAATGGAAGGTACAGAAAGGTTTGTTATGACATAAACCATGTCACCTGTATTTGTACTTTTTGAAATCCTATTATATATGAAGTGACTAATTCGACTCATTGTTGTTTGAAGCAGGTTTCTAATATGGTGGTCATGGTGTTCATTCATGCTAATTTTTTGGGAATTGATATTGGTCATTGATGCTAATTTTTTGGGAATTGATATTGGTCATTGATGCTAATTTTTTGGGAATTGATATTGGTCATTGTTCGCTAATTTTTTGGGGGCATTGATGCTATTTTTTTTGTGCTTCTATGTAGAAAGGGGTTTTTTTTGTACACAGGGGTTTTTTGCAGGCTAAGACTGGAGGCAACCGAATTTTTTGTGCGCTGCCATATGGACGAAGTATTGCACCATTTTATTTATTTTGAAATGGTTGATATATATATATATATATAATGTTGATGCGTTTAGTAAGATCCTGATGTTTGTAAGACCGGATACCGGATTAGGATTTGTAGGTACTTTGTTTGGCATTTTGAGAGACAATCGATTCGGCATTCGATTGTTGGACTGTAAGTTTTGCTGTAAAATCTGGTATATTGAGTGAAATTTGTGTTGCTTTTATAATTAATCCGACCCAGGTCTGTTATTTCGTTTTTTGTGTTGTGTTGTAATTTTTTCCTAATTTACACTTATTTTTCCATATGATGACATACTTTTGAAGTTATATGACCCAATAAACGTTCTGGGCCGGTGTTTAAATGGACTGAAAAATTGCATCTGGGCCTTGAAGCAAGGTTTGTGCCATTTGAATAATTGTGGTTTAAAGGAGATCTCACCCAAACCGGTTCCCAACTTTTGCAACTTGGACCCACATGACAAACTTGCCACTTCTCTCTCATCACAAAATATGCGAGACGGGTCCGTGGGGTTCACTTTAAAGACCCACAGAAATGATCGAAGTCGTCCGTTAGTTCGATAAATAATTTTTTGACTCACTCCTACAAAATTAGCTCATTTGTCAAAATTTTAGAGTGGTTGATCCGTCATGTAATTGTGATTCACAATTTAGGATCTTCAATTTTAACTACAGTTGGACAACTTCATCAAGGAACTTGGGAGCATGTAGTCACTACAGGCCCCCCGCTCCCCTTCATCAAGTACATAAAGTTATATGATTGGTCTATTTTGTTCTGGATGACTCCTTCAAAAAATTTAAAAATAGTGTTCAAAATTTTAAAAGCATTGAATGCAAATTAAAAGCACCTGCTGATACACTGCCCCTTTTCCAACCGAAGAGCAAAAGTTCAAAATTTTAAAAATTTGAAAATTTAAATTTTGAAACTTTCATCCACCTTTCCCTTCCCCTTCCCACTTCCATATCTACCCCAACTTGCCCAATTCAGTCTCAGTCGTTCTCTCTGTGTCTCGCTCTCTCTCTCTCTCTCTCTCTCTCTCTCTCTCTCTCTCTCACACACACACACACACACACACACACACACTCCCACACTATCTTCTCTTCTCTGTCTCTCTGTGGTTATAGCATCCATTCCATTACCGTCGTCACCGGATAGAGCTAGCGTCGGATCCCGCCGTGTTTGTCTCTCTTATTCATAACCTAAGGTGGGAAGTATGACGGTTATTTGTGTTTGAATAAATATATTTCACTTCTTTCCGTTTGACAATAAATTTTTTGTCCCCATAGACTTGCCTACTACGTGTTTGATAAAATGTTTGTAAGAAAATATCACATAACTTTACCGTTTAATTAACTTTAAACGTCCATGATGAGAAATACGTATGACTGCCGTCTGATTTGTCGTGCTTTCTTACAAATTGTAGTTGTTGGCAAATGTCTTGTTCCAGCACTAATTACGGCGGTGGCCATGGGGACATGGATCCTTTATATGACCCAGCACCAAACTGTTATTGTGGTGTAAGGGCTGAGCTGAGGATCGTAGGGCCTCAGAAGAACACTAAGGGAAAGTTGTACTTTTCATGTTTAAAAAAAAAACCGGAGGGATGTGGTTATTTTAGGTGGTGTTTACCTAAATCATGGGGAACTTCCGGTGAACAAAGTCAGGAAGATGGAAAGCATGATGATGTTCTTCAGACTCAGGTTGAAATGCTCCAGCAACAAGTTCGGTTCATGAAACAATTGTTGTGGGGTTTGATTTTTTGTTTGGTGGCTCTGGTGGTAGGACGGGTTTTCTATTAGGGGTAACTTAAGATTAACAAATGGTGGTTACGACTTTTGATTTTTGTTATCTTATTTTAACTTAAGATTATCACTTTTGTTATGTAATGTAAATTATTTGGGGATGGGGGAAACAAACGGTTTATTTGTTCGTGAACTTTACGCATTTTTTTTATTGTATGGTTTGGGAACCTAATCAAATGATTTTTGGTAAATTTAGGTGCACTACGTTCGAATGGATGTTCAATCACGGGGAAAATTTGGCAAAGTAATGGTTTTCCAAAATCCTGTTGATACTCTCATTACCTATTTTCCATGGGGAAAATTTGGCAAAGAGAGTATTAAAGGATTTTGGAGAAACTTGTACACCCAATTTAAGGAAGGGTACGAGAGTATCAACAAGATTTTGGAATATATTGTGATAGAGAGAGATAACAACCTCGCGCCTCCTCGGACTTTGGCTATCAAGTACTGCAAGGCTTGGTCCGGTTTTCTTTGATTTGCTCATAAATAGAGGTTTGTTGGAATGTAATCGCTTCTCTTTATCTTTTTTATTATACTTTTAACGTGTGTTTTTGTCAATGGTTGAAGGAAACAAACACGATCTTGAAGAAAAAAGCACGACAGTAGAGGCTATTGGACTTTCTTTGCCCGGTCCTGCCTTTGAGAATGATTCATCAATTTATTTCAATACTTTTGTATTACAGTGTACTATGAAGTTGTAAATAATATTGAAGACTTCTTCATTGTCCCTTATTACTCACCATTGGACTTAACCAAAAAAAAGGTTTGTTAATGAATATAGTCTTCTTATTTTGTATGAAATTCACGTCTGAAATGTGAATTTGATTATCCTTGACATGATGTTATTTAGTGAAAAACTTGGTTGAAAAGAAGTAAATTCGAATGTCAAAAATTATTTGAAAATTTGAATGAGGCAGCCGACATGTTTCGTAATTTTTTTTGCCCTTCCAACCAAGTTGGTAGTTGAATGTATAATCGATCAACCATTCAATTGATTGATCGTCCATTCAAAGTTTGTGAAATAGTAACCTCTTGACCATTTGGGTGGCCACATCGTTTTATTTCTTCCTAATTAACTGAGAGGCTGCCGACAAAACTTTCAAAATAGCAAGTCAAAAACCAAATTTCAAACAACATGTTACAGCCGGCAACTATTAAAAACTACTAGTCAAAACCAAATTGTCAAACTAAACTATAAGTTAGAGCCAACTTTTAAAAGCTGCAAGTCAAACCCAAAATTTCAAATAAGTTAGCCAATTTTAAAAAATACACGTCAAAACCACTAGTCCAACACAAGGGAAAACCAACTTTCAAAACTACAAGTCAACCCCTACTTATCCCATATCTATTTATACCACACCACAACCCCATGTCTCATACAAGAGTTTCACTCAGGCATGAATAAAGCATATGTGACTTTTCTGGAAGATGCTTCCATATATCTCTCTTTCTAATGAGACATGGAAGCATTTCGGTTCCCATTTCGGCTCTTTCTTATGTCTCTCTCTAACAACATTTTATGGAGTTAATTAGAGTATCAACAGGATTTTGGAACTATCTCGTCCAATATCCCCGGAAAGTGTAAGCATTTCAACAAACTCTACAATCTTTCAAAATCCCCTAATTTGTGAAACTTTGTATTTGTTCTAAAATTTATTTGTTAACATTGCAGGGCCGGTGCAAGCTACGTCGGGGTGGACGAGCATGTTTGAAGTCCGATCTCGCACCCAGTAACAATGGACTTCTAGATTTTTAATGACGCAAACGGATACAAGTATTCCAGTTTGGTTCATTAAAGACCTGTTACGTCTAATTATTACCAGGGTGAGCCCGGACAGATATCAAACATATATATGTCTTTAATTTTCATTTCAGCCCCTAATTTTAAGTGTTTAATTTTGTATATGACTTGAAGATTTATTTACATTTTACAGTACTTAAGTGTAATATGTACTACAAAATGTTATGCGTAATAGTGAAATGAATGAAGATTTTTTCATCCGAAATTTAAAAGTCTTTCATAACTACCGCCCAGACAGTGTAATTTACAAACCACAAGTCCTACCATAAATATTAACATAATAAACGTCATCAGTTTCATCAATGTCAAACCCAAAAAGTTGAGAGTGCAAATCTAAATCAGAGTTTATACCACTTGTGATGTGCACTGCCTTCTACCACCTACTCCTGTAACAGAACAAGTCACAATTAATTAATTTATTCCATTCATTCCTTCATTGGAGTAGTAAATGAAGATGAAAAAAAAAGAAGAGTATCCACTCACTGTCAGTCATCAGCGTCTTCATCACCATCCTGCTCTTCATCACCATCCTCGTCACGGTCATTACTTTCACTTTCTTCACCATCGTCCTCACGGGCAGAACTTTGACTTCCATCCCCACCGTCGTCGTCATCAGCATGACTGGCACTTTCATCATTGTCCTTCCCTCCGCTGTCCAAAGACACTTGCTCCTCGTTGCCCATGCCTAGTTTTTTCTCAGTCATCGTCACTCTTTTGCCGATTGAAATTTGTCTTTTCTCCATTCTCTTCTGTCTCTTGTTCATATCATACAACAAATCAACTGCCTCGGTGAGGTGCTCCTGAAGGGAAAGAAGCATGTCATTGTTGCCTTCAACCGTTCCGATGGCAGGGGTATTGCTCACCCGATGGGACTTGATCTGCCCTTCCGACTTCCCAATTGTTGCACGACCTAATGGCTTACTCTGTTTTTTCCAGTCATCTTGCGGCTGATGACCAACCTTATGTCCATCCATCATAATTTGAGTCAGCAAGATTGCAAGGGGAAGTGACGCATTTGAATGTTCATTGTCATATGCGGCATAAACACAATAAAACCACAACAGTGCTATATCCGGTTGTCTCCCATTGTATACTTCATACAGCATGATAGCCTGATCTTTCGTTACATGGAGACGTGGGGGCCTCGGGTTCACATTCCACCAAAACATGTGGTGGAGGAAGAGGAAGTCTCGCCTCAAGTCCCGTAACATAATTATGTCATTCTCATTTGGTTCGCGGCCATCTCTGCACAAAGTCGGCCATATTTCTTTCCATGAAGTCCTTTTGTCACCCTTCTGATAGGGGAACTGTGGTTCATGACCTAATGGTCGGATGAACTTCTTAAACTTAGCAAATGCATCCGGAGTGATGACAATCCTAGTCCCCCGCACAACGGTAACCAATCTCTTATTCGCCAGGTCAACCGTAGATACGTCAATCCCTGCAAAAAACTCCCGGACAAGTGTCATATTGGCGCGCCCCTGAATGCTACACATTGGCTCCAACTTACTATTTTTAACGACATCGGGGATTTGCGACCCTTTCAACTCCCATACAGCCACAACTCTCTCACATATAACTGGACGTTTCTTATACGTACCGAGGTGGTTTGTCGACATGTCACTTACTTCATGATTGTCGTCTCCTTTGGTACTATCACTGGATGCATCCAATGACACAGTAACATCCTTAGATTCCGCCAACCGTTTTGATTTACGGGTTTGTGTCACTGCCGCGCACTTCCTTTTACGGTTTTTTGTGGGTGCCACAGTTTTACGGGTTTTTGTTGGAGGCTCAATCTTCCTTTTACGTGTCTTCATGATTGAGTCCCTGCACTAGACATGAATTAATAACAATTTCAATTCAGGTCATCACAGTCAGTTCATGATGCTCACCTCATAGTGCTTAGTTGGTCAATCGATTTATAAAATGGGTACATGGTCATCACAGTCAGTTCATGATGCTCACCTGATGGTGATCAGTTGGACAATCGATTTATAAAAGGGGTACATGATCATCACATTTTTTTGTCTAAACGGAAATAAATGCAAATAAGTGAATTGGCCTCTCACCAAATCTGGAATTACAAGAGGAATGGTCATCACAGTAGTCAATATGAGAAATGAACATATTGCAGTTGAAAGGATTTCATACCAACTAAACAAGTTTGATTTCATCAGTAACATTGGACCACTCTTGACATGAAATAAAAATTAAGCGCATTGTCAAATATAGTTGGTGATACTCAGTGTCATCATCCATAGGAATAAACAACAATAACAAATCACCAACCACATGCTATTAATTAAAACCAATTGTATTTTATCAGTCTTGTCTCTCTCTTTATATTACATGAACTTCATCCATAGGAAATAAAAAGCACAAAAATCACTCAAGCATATGCTGCTGTAAAGATTAAATACAACCAAAATTTATTAGTCCTACTCATTGTTCATTTGATTTTAACTTCTTTGGACATGTCCGCTTATCGTGCCCTACGCACTGGCAAACCCTGCACTTCCTTGGTTTTCTAATTGTACCAGTTTTAGAATTCTTCCCAGAATTTCCTTTTGTCTTGACTACCGCAGGATCTCTCACGTTGAACTGACTGCCTACAGAACTTGGTCCCGTACCCACCTTCTTTACCCTCTCCCAACGCTCTCTCATGCATGCCGTCATTTCATTTCCGAGTTGCCTAGCATGTTGATAAGACTCATTCGAATGCGAGGCATAGAAGGACATCAAATTGTACGCAGAACTTAATATCCCATATCGTGCCATAGATGTTGTACTAGGACTAGGAGATATTAGCCCAATAGTTGGTTGTTGTGGCCGGGCACGCCTCGTCCATCTTTCCCTGATTAAGGTAGGAGGAATGGTAGGTAAGTGTTCATATTTCATGACCGCAATCATGTGGCAACAAGGTAGGCCAAAAGACTCAAACATCAAACAACAACATTTAATTCCATTGTCAATTGGATAATACTCCACCATCCACTTACATTCCCGACGTGAGTAATGCTCAATAAAGTACAAACGGCGATATTGTCCCTCGTCAACACGATTACCCACCACCAACGCACTTTCGCGTACAATCTCATCTTGAAACATTTTGAATATGTTATGAGTGTAGACATCGGTCGCATGCTTCTCTAGACTTCTCAATTGGGTGACCAAAACGGGGGAACTGTGCTCTGTTGCCGTCTCAACCTCTGCATCGGCAATGCGCATCCTATCCAAACCTCGGTCATACTGTTCAACAAATTCAAATAGCCTTAGCTTCACTGTTATGAACCTTTTCAAATAACTATTCAAACCTTCACACCGCTGAGTACTCCTCATCCCGCCAAAGAAATGGCCAAGGAGATATGCCTCCGCCCATCTTTCGCGGTCCTTATACACCTCCAACACCCAACTGTTTCTTTGTAGCCTATAGTGTGATACCACCTCAGACCACATAGTTTCAAATTCTTCCACATGACATTCCATTTGCATCAACTTTGTAAAGTCAGAAACAAATTCCGGTATGTGGACATTTTTACAAGCATTTCGCTCCAAATGCCAAGTACATAGACGGTGCCTCGCAGTTGGAAATATGTTTCCAATTGCATTGCGCATTGCCAAATCTCCATCAGTGATGACGGATATGGGTCGTTTACCATCCATAGCCTCCACAAAAGACGAAAGAACCCAATTGTAGGTTTCCTCTGTCTCCGAAGCCAACAAGGCACAACCAAATATGGTCGTTGTAAAATGATTACTAACCCCCGCAAGTATGACAAATGGCTTCTTGTAAGCATTGGTTCGGTAGGTTGTGTCAAACACCAACACATCCCCGAATGCGGCATAATCAGTACGAGACCTCCCATCTGTCCAAAATAATGCCTCCAACCGCTGATTATCATCAACGGTGTACTTGAAAAAAAACATGGGATCATTCTTCCCTTTAGCAAAGAGATATCCCAAGGCACCCTCAGCGTCACCATCCATAAGTTGTTCTCTACGGTCCCTATCCAATTTATTGCGCAAATCTTTGTTTGTATACCCCACATTGTGATAACCACCTGCCTGGCATGTCACGAAGTCCATAATCTGACTTTGCTTCACGCCAACCTTCCGCATGGCCGTTGCTTGAGCTTGGTCCGCACTATTTACAAATCTGTGGGACCGTAAAAAAGGAACACAATGCGGGGTAGCTAATTCATGATTATGTTCGCTCTCAAAGTGTGTAACAATGTAGGTTTCGGTTGCCTCTCAAAACAGATACACGAAATTTAGCACGACAATCAGTTCTCGTTTCAGGCCTATGACGTCTTGTCCGATTTTCCAATTCCAAGTATTGCTTTTGTCTTTTACCTTCCTTCGAACATACCCAAACCCTATACCTTACCTTCATATCATTGCCCTTTAGGGGTTTGCTTTTCCATTTCCGAATGCTAAACCCCTTTGCCTTGCCGTATGCATTGTAGAACAAATGTGCTTCTTCCTCGGAACAAAATTTCATTTGCAAAATGTCACGATCAGTGAGCCTACCAAAATTGTCATCTTCTGCAATCCTTTGTAACCCTTTCATTTCCATTTTCCCATGGATATTTTTATCTACGAATGTGTGCCTATCTGCATTCCTAGGGGAAGACTCAGATTCCGATTCAGATTCATAGGAATCCTCCTTCACACCCTTTCCCTTGGCCCAACTACTTGGATTCTCCATCTCCCCTCCCTACATAATAAACCAAGTTGAGAAGTACCAATACGATATTAATTTTCATTGTTTAATATGGCCCCACTACGCATATATATATATACACAGATACACAATAGACCATCAATGCTATTGAACAAGCAAGATTTTGTTCATAGATCAGACATAATGCCAGTAACAATCAAGCCAATAGTCATTGCTACAAAATCAGGCACCGAGCAAGCAACCAATCTACCACTAAATCTATTCCATTAAGGCAATAAATATAATCTGCATATAAGTACTAAAAATAGGCTTGGGAACCAATGTGAGAGCAACTATACATAAGATACTGTTTCACTGACCTTGGTCAATCTGGGGTTATTCTCAAGCAAACGCTTCAGACCGTCAACAGTTATCCTTGGGCACTCTACCAAGCTCAAGCACTGCAGATTACCTTGTGCCCTACTAGTCAATAGACCATCATTGCTATTGAATGAAAATTTACAACATAATTGCTTAACTATAGCTTGCCCTACACGAGTTAAAAGTTAAAAACAAAGGTTCCAGTTTTTCTATCGACAAAAGTCATACCCTAAAATGTTGTCCATTAGCTTATCTCATACCCTAAAATGCAACTATGTCTAGGTGCAATTGGTTGGTGTATATTAAACGAAACAAAAGTACCCAAATTACTCACACTTGGTACATATAGGGGGTCTGGTCTGGCCCTTCTAAAACTGAAGCAGTAGGTTTACACTCACAGTCACCGACCACCACCACTATTTTGCCTTTGGGTGGCAAAGTGCAAAAAAATATCAACTCTAAATGATCTACAGAAACTATCCACAAGGGAAACCCTACTTTGGTCCGATCTACAGAAACTATCCACAACGGAAACCTTAGTTTGGTCCGATCTTCAAAACAAGAAAATAATTTCAACCACGAACGATTTGCACATACCTAAATAAGGAAGCAGCGATCACATACCTACACAAGACATTAGCGATTCCACCTCCGATCTTCTCCAACAATTCTTCCTCCCCGCCTCGAACCATTTCTT
>JADGMU010001416.1:0-27749 GCA_016920895.1 Vaccinium myrtillus | reverse complement strand
ATGGCAATATATTCTTCTGTTTTTTTGCAATGTGCTTTGTTTCATATTGCACCACGAGATAGTATTATATCTCATAGGTCCAATAATGGCAAAAAATTATACAATTATATCTCACAGGGTCAATATGATCTTTTATCTGCTCTTTGGTTGTTGTATCTCCTCATTGGTCCTTTCATTGTTTGTAATTTCTCTTCTACTGTTGCAGATTGGAAGGCCAGTCCTTTATGGACTGGCAGCAAAGGGAGAACGAGGAGTTCGACAAGTCATGGAAATGCTAAAGAATGAGCTTGAGCTCACCATGGCGCTCTCCGGATGCCCTACTTTGAAGGATATCACAAGAAGTCATGTGAGGACGGAACAAGACAGACTCAACTAGAGACTTTGGGTTGACAAAGTCTAGAAATGTTGGCCAATTTTTCTGCATCTTAACATTATTCAATAGACGTGTTTGTACCGAAAACTATGAACTAGTTCTGTGATGATGTATTTGTGTTATGTTGGAGGGAGTGGAAGATCGAATTTTCACTGTGCCCTTGTTGATGTAAAAGATAGATGGTAATGGGGAAACTTCCACTGACTATGAAGTTTGTCAGTTTAAATATGATGCCTGTGAATGTTTTGGTCACATTCAGAGTGGAGAAATTTCCATTTTCTTCTTCATCTTTTATAGACGTCTCACGTATTGGATGGTGAAGCTCTACTCGTATATTTGGCATGACTGCATTGCCTTTCTTGGTCATCCAATTTATTCAAATTTTAACATCCCTATGATAGAAAGAAAGAAAATCATGATTTTGTAAACAATCTCCTTCTTTCTACAAATACAGTCCAGAAATTTCCTAAACCTTATGGACAAATACATTTAGAAAGGTGACCAGCTTACATGAATCGGCACCACAAGAAAAAGGAATATCGTATGCCCATTGTACTTGGCTTAAATTCTTGATTTATTTCTTGGCCGATGTGGAAAACCCAACAGGAACCTCCACATTGGAATTGACCATTCTCATTAAGAAGTATCTAGGTATTTATTTTTATTTGTTGAAACCATGTAAGAATCACTTGGTTGATTCAGCTCCATCTCCTCTCTTTGAAATTTGAACAACTGCCAAGGAAAATAGGAAGGCTTTGAAACATGGACGGACACACCATTACCAAGATGAATAGAAACAAATCTTTGATGTCTTTTAACTCATGCATTACTAACCGAGTTGCTCTTGTTCACACCTTGTAGGTCCATAGGTGAATTAATGATACTACCCACTGAGCCAAGGATCTGTGAACTCAACTGAGGGCTTGTGGGACAAGCTTCCAGATTTCCACCATTCAAGGGATGCAAAGTCACCGAGTTCAATTGTGGGCTCATGGGAGTCCTCTGGCCCATTTGCTGTGGACTAGCTTGCTGCTGCTGGGATTGTGGGTTCAGTTGCTGCTGAATACCCAGAGTTGAGGGCGACCCCACCCGCGGCAGTGAAACAACAGCTTGTAGGGGTGAGTTTGTTTCTCGTTGCATCTGCCGTTGTTGCTGTTGCATCTGTTGCTGCTATTGTTTCTCCTGCTGCTGAGGTTGCTGGTTCATGTAAAGATTCATCCCTGTCATCAACTTTGGTGGTCCCATGGCCCCATTGTAGTTCGCTGCAATGGATTAGCGTTAGCCCGATTTAGAGTCTGGCCAAGCATTGAAAGGCTAGCGGAGTCTGGGTGCATTGGCATTCATAGACAAGGTTTCTATTTAGCATGCGCAAGGAAGCTTACACTGAACTATACACAATATATGAGTAATGTGAGAACAAGAAGTCATGTTTTGCAAACACTTTTTTAAAAAAGCACTCACATTCTGTTTATGACTCGGTGTAAGTTTCCTCGCACATAGCATTTTTGATAACTGCATGTCCGTGACAAACAAACAGAAAAGAAGACCGGCGCATTTGTACACCGAAAAAGAGCAATGGGGCCACCAACACCAAAACATTAGCCTCACTCGATGCTACATCAATTGGAAGTAGAAACACAGGCTCCAAAATATAATAGTCGACATTATATACATCAAGTGTCAACATATATTACATATTCAAAAGGAAGTACTTCCAGGCTCCAACATGGAACACTGGACTGTAGTAATAAAAGGATTCTTAAAATTACATTCCAAAAGACTACTTTGAGCATAATTAAGCAACCACAGTAAAAATAACCATGAGCAGAGAAAGCATTCAAACCAGCAACTCGCAAGTAACACCTGAGTTGATTCCAAAAAATCAAATGCTCTCCTTTCCTTGTTCTACTTGTTGAGCACTATTTCATTGGCTTGCGTGACTGGAAGTAGGGTCCCCACATGAAAATAAACCCCATAAGATGCATTCGAAACCTGAACAAAACAAAGATCCATGGTGTGCCGGGTCTTTGTATCATATGAAAAGAGCTTTAGCTCACTAAATTTTTTTTGCTCAATCACGAACAATTCACCATTTTTACCACCTCCCACCACTGTATAAAAACCAAATTCCCCGCTGCTCATAATACTTGCAATCCTCGGAAGAGACCCAACTTTAACTTGGTTGGTCCAAGAACTCTCATTTTCATTCAACACCCACACATCAAAGTCCTTGGCATCAAAACAAACAACGAGAGCAAGTTATTGCTATTTGTTTACCCATGTGGATTTCAACCAAAAGGCTAACACCAAGATCCAAATTACAAAACTTTGGGAACACAAATTTCGCAAACGAAAGAAATCAAGCCTGCATTCGGTTTCTGCTGGCAGAATGTCATCTCTTCACGCTCCTCCTAAATAAACTGTTTGTAAGACATCAAGCCTCTTTAAACTCAAATTTCAGGATTACGTGTCTCAATAAAGCCTCAGTAGTTTAGTACTTAATCACGAATGATCATATATGAAGTAGTCATTATCTGCTATACTCTAAAACAAATACTAATTAAAGAAAATTCTTTAATCTTTACTCCATGACAGATTAAGAGGAGGAAAAACCACACAAAGTAAAACCAGGGTAAAAACGAACAAATTTAGACATCCCATTTTAGAACTGGGCCTTCTAGCTTATTTCTATCCTTTAACCAGAAATAAAGAAATGAACAGAATTCCAGCGAATCCAGTTCACAAAATTGGGGTTTTGCATCCGATGCCAACCCCTTCGCCAAAAAACTAAACACTAACAGAAACTCCAAAAACCCACCACAGAAGCTGGGGTTTTGCACCTCATTTTGAACTCAAAACGTGCAAAAATGCATGACCTATACTGAATTTTCAGATCCAAGTTCCAATAGTTACCTTGTTGTAAGTTTGCGGCTTTAATCAAAGAGAGATTGTTAGTATCTGATATACTAACTAACTTTGATGGATAAATTCATTCCAAGACGAATACTCCATAACCAGATTCATTGTTTGACTCATATTCACTCTATTTTCCTCCTGGGAAAAAAACAAAAACTAAAATACGAGGAACAAATATTGCTATTTGCTACAAACAGAATGACCAACATGCCTTACTGTCTGTCTATCACCACTGTGCTATCAACATTTCAAGTCATAGAAAATCCCTACAGACGAAGTCCTATTTCTTGAACTCCAGAACTGGGTTCAAAGAACTTCAATTTCAAACTCTAAAATCGGTAAGTACAAACACTTCACCTGTTCAAGTAGGATTTCGGACGTTGAAACCCTAGTTGAAACAAGCGAGAGAGAGAGAGAGAGAGAGAGAGAGAGAGAGAGAGAGAGAGAGAGAGAGAGAGAGAGAGAGAGAGAACTTCGCCGCGTCCTCGGTGATGGTGTGTTCGTTGCCGGAGGTGGAGGTGGAGAGGGAGGCGGGAGGCGCTGCCGGTGGTGGCGGGTTTGGCGGTGGTGGTCGTCGCTCCCCCTTTCTCTGTACAGAACGAACGAACGAAAATGGGTTATGAGGTTTTCGAATTATTTAATTTTGCTTTGGTAAAATTATTTTCCACGTCATGACATAGGTTGAACCTATGTCATGTACCCAAAACGACGTCGTTTTAATTCTAAGGACTCCGGAACACTACAATGACGATTTCTACCTATATCGATCATAATTTAATGATCCGAGACATTCTTCTTGTAAATAAAATACATAATAGCACTTAATCTGAATGAATTTCTAGTTGTTAAAATGGATTTGGATACATTGAATCATATCCCCTTCCATATCAACAACTCTTGAGGGACTTTAAGTAAGTTTTCTATCTATCCGAGTTATATTTTAATGATCTAAGACATTCATATCGTAGAAGGTAGAAAAATACATATCATGTAAACATTTCACAATATTTAAGAATGGATTAGTAGTTGATCGGAATGAATTTATGTTTCTTAAAATAGGGTTGGATATACTGAATCAAAACCATAATAATAGGAGTTGTAACCGGTTTTACTTATAATCTCGTGTTTCCCATAGAAACGATGTCGACGGTGAAACTCTCTCCCTCTCCCAATTACCCTCTACCTTTCCCGTCCGATCAGAGGCTCCAGAATCATCTCCGACAATGGTCGGCAACTTAGAGGCTCCAGTCAATCGAAACGAACGTGGTCTCAAACGACGTGATGATTTTGGTATGAACTCAATCTTCTACTACTGAATAATCTTGATATGCACAATCTATGCCAAGCTGCCTATTCCGATAGCTATGGTTGCTTCTATTCTTAGTGAATACTTTACAGAATCGAAAGCTTTGTACTCTGGGAATTTTGCCGTGAAAATTGCGAACTGTACTTCGATAATCATTATGTCAGTGAATTTCTGCCAGTCAACTTGCATATTTGATTGTAATCTCATCAATCTGGACAATTTTGGCCTCTGTGCTCAAGTTCTATTATTTGCTATGTTACTTGGACTCGGGTACGGGTGTCGGGTGTGGGTATGTATCTAGGTGTCGGATTCAACTATTTCTCATTTCAAGGACACGGGGACAGGGCAGAATATTCAAATTTGTATCTATTTTTTGTGTATTTTCTTACGTAAAATGGTGCATACTTACATGATAAAACTCGAATTACAATTAGGTTTTCTATAGAAGTGTCGAACTCAACTTATCGGACACCATTATCCGAGTGTCGAGTGCCCGACACGGGTACTTTATACCATTACGAGAATCTGCGTAACATAGATTGTTTGTAACAATTTCTGCCATTCAACTTGCAATGTTTTTTTTTTTTCCTCAAAACATTGTTTGCGACTGGCTATGAATCTACTCAAAAGTGATCATGAAGGGCTAATATTGGGAAGTAATCGCCTTTCAATTTGAACTTGTACGCGATCACTAGATTTCTCTTTCTTAGACAACTAAGATTGTGGGATGAAGAAAGTGCTTGTTTTTGTGTTTACTGTGGCTCGGTGCAGATGGAGTCGGTAGTGCCCTTGCGTCAAAATTTTTGTTGTTTATAAAATATGAATTCATATTTCAATTATTGTAGTCATCTCAGGGCTGGTTCCCGGGAAAAAGGGTTTGATTGTTGATCAATAAAATTGAAAAAAGAACGAAAGTCGTTTAATCAGTTTTTGTGATTAGATCTGATTTGTGTTTTGAATTTTATGTACGGATTGAAAACGGCCTCTCTAAGCAGCTTTATTTACGTATGTTTCCTGAAATATCAAGTGCTTCTCATGTGATTGAAGTTAAAAACATGATAGAACCTGTAGGAGTTGGCCCTCAAAATTCTATTGAAAGGGAGAGCATGAAGAGGGATCATAGGGTCTATACCTTTTTAGCATGAGGTCTTACCCCTTTCATTAGAAAAGATTGTGTTGCGAAGGCCATTAGTGCATCCAACACTGATCACCCTGAATAAAGCATTCTAAACACTTTGCAATCAAGGGATAGGGTTGAACATAGAGCTTCTTACTGGTCCAGCGAAGGTGAAAGTGGTACTACAGTTCCTGAGACATTAGTCTAATAAGTTGATTGCAAAGTTGTGTTTGATCACCGAAATCCATAAACAACCATTCCAAGGTTAATTCGAAACACTTTTATCCTCGTGTTTTTCTTGTTCTTGTGTTGGACTCCGAATTTCAATTTTGTCTTCCACTAACAACTATGTTTCCATATCAGCATATTTTAGACGAGGCCTTCCTATATATTCCGCAAAGGCGGTGCGATTTCGAACAGGACATCCCAGGTCCCCAATTGGAATAGGAAGTGATTCAAGAGATGAGTTTGAGGCTGGTCATGAGTGCACTGACAGCGCGTTCATTTGGACATATACCTCACCACAATTTCCAATGGCTCAGGTGAGTGTAATAATTCATATGTGAGAGGCTTAGATTTCTTTTGGTAGGACAAAAGACTGGAGGAAGTCAAAGGTAGAAGAAAGAGTGAAACAAGACAGCTTCCCCATTTGTTCTTTGTGGGAAGCAAAATAGGGGAGTAAGGAAAAGATGGAGTAAATCTCACTGGTCTAGCAAAATCAATTTAGCAGGAAAAATTTTAATTGGCTACATTTTATCTTTTCTTCAACTTTCTCATCTTTAACCAACACCCATATGCAATTATTGCCGCAGATATGTTTAAACTGAAGTAACTCCTTTATGCTCAATGAGAGAGGCAAGGCTTCCTTGCCTTCCATATGAAGGTTTAGACGTTTATCTTCTCCTTTCTTGTATAGATACTTGTCAGCTTATGCATATTTTGCATGATGTGGTCTTTGTTGCAGCATTGTGACATTGGAAAACTTAAAGATATGGTAACCTCAAGCAAACTTAAAATTATGTCAATAGAACTACCGTGATATTTATCATAAATATTTTACGGAAATTATTTGCTTTGTCCATTTTGGGTTATGAATATGTGCATAGATGATGGACAGAAAGAAAATCTAGAAATAAGAAAAAAAGAAAGTGGAGAAGTTAAATCCATTTCTTCTGTTTGCCTATCATTTTCTCTTGGGTGAAAGATCCTCCCCATATCCGTTCAGCTTCAAAAAAATATTTTGAGTTCATTCTTGAAAAAAACAATACCAGCTGGCACATTGACTGAGTACTACCGAGGTACACAATTCTGAGATATATAGGAAAATTCTATCATCAGCTCAATGGACGGACGATAAAAGTGCTCTTTTACAGGTAAGAATGCTCTTTGACCGATAAAAGTGCAATCAAAGAGCATTCTTACCGGTAAAAGAGCATTTTCATCCTCCGGAATTGAGCTGAAGGACTGATATTGATAACCGGGATAACCCTTGTAATTGCACAGTGGAATTAATATGCATCAGATAGCATGTTCTTGGGACATAAACTATTCTAAAGTTCTGAACCATTTCCTTCTGGTAACGAGAAGGGCGTTTCATGTATAGGCATATTGGATCATACTGACGCATGCCTGCATTCAATCTCCACCAAATGCATGGGAAAGTCAATTGTGAATAATACTTTCACAGCATAAGCATCATTTAAAAAAAAAGGCTTCTGTTGCTATGCATGGGTAGCAGAAGAATTCAGTAGTAATAAGCTGGAAAAACACATACCCTTTAGCCTCATTTACCTTATCTATATGTACCTTTTGCATGAGTTTGAAGCATTACATGAGTACAACTGTACAAGCCATACACGCATTAAGCTGAAACAGTCACAGGGCAACTCTCCTTTGGCATGTCACTGGATTTCTATGCCGGAAGCACCAATCACCATTACATGCCAACAGAGAGTAGCCCTATGACTGGTTTGCTTACCAAACTTTATCCTCTTGCTGAATTGCCTATTGAACTGCTTCTGAGTTTTGCAGAGTGATCCATGGACGAGCTTTTATAGAGGCTCTTCATCGGGGCTCAAAAGAGGGAATAAACCTCTGAAGAAATGGCATATCCGACAGAGGTATACTGTTTTGTATATATCCTTTTTCTTGGCCTTGATCAATTCTTATCTTTTGGCTTTGGTTTCAGTGCGGAGAGAGTGACTAGAAGCATTGATGAGAGCTTGGAGAGGTTGCACCTTGACTATGTTATATATTGCAATGCCATGATATCGAATTCGGGTCCCTTGATCAGGTGATTAGCTGGGTATCATTTTACTCAATTCAAACTTCAGTTTCTTACTCTTGTTTCAGTTTGAAGTGGGTGCTTAGATATGATTTTGAGTTTGGGATTTATGGTTTCATTTGGGATTGAGTGGCTTGATCAGGTTTTGTACCAGGTAATATCGGTATTACAGTTATATGCATGTCGGGATGGGGCTCTTAGAGCAAATCCACCCATCACTATATTGGCTGCCAAAGTCATTTTGGAAAATTATTTGTCAAAATTCATGTCGTCAGCGAGCGAAAATTGCTGCAAGAAAGAAAATGACAATCATCTTGGGTGTCAAACTTGACAACAACTTTGGCTCTATCAAGTTTGCCACATCACCAAGCCAGGCCAACTGATCTATTGAAACTAAGAAGGGTTCAATCCAAAGTCTGAGATTGTGCCAAAATAGTACACCAACATTGCTATTATTTGGCTTTTTGACATTGAAGCAAGGCAGAAATAGTGTTGGCAAAGTCCTTCTGATCGGAAAATGCTGGGCCGGTCCCAATTTTGGGAGAGAGTCTTGGGCAGGTCCTGCCACTTATTCTTGGGTCCTGCCACTTATCCGTTTGAACAATTAACACTTCTTTGTTTTAACAGTTAACATTGCACTTTCAGAATACTGTTAATTGTGGATTTTGACAACAATTAACAGTGCTAATTCCGAGAGTGCAGTGTTAATTGTTGAAACAAAAAATGTTAATTGTTGAAATGCACTGTTAGTGTTAACAATTAACGGTGCATTTTCACAATTTACAGTATTTTGATACAACAATTAACACTGCACTTTTGGAATTAGGACTGTTAATTCTTGTCAAAATTCACAATTAACAGTGCATTTCCACAATTAACAGTATTGGGAGGACTTAAAGAGCAATGGATTTCCGTGTGTAATTTTAACAGTGCATTTCCACAATTAACAGTATTGGGAGGACTTAATGAGCAATGGATTTCCGTGTGTAATTTTAACAGTGCATTTTTCCGTGTGTGGACTTAATGAGCACTGTTAATTCACAATTAACAGTGCATTTTTCCGTGTGTAATTGTACCAGGACTTGGTGAAGTATGAGCCATTGCTCACAGGACCGGCCTCTAAAAGCCCCCATTCTGATACTAACGGGTTTGGGGTCTCTTGATAGATGCTTATTTGTATGTCCTGCTCCTATTTTAAGAATTATCATAACTTAGTTTCAGTAATCGAAGCCTTCCTTTTAGACAATGGGGCAAAGCTGTTTGATATGGTAATATGGTATTGTCATGTTGAAGACTGACCAGTTTATGTGTGTTTTGACGTTTTGGGAGGAGTGATTTATTTATTTTATCCATTAAAGGTGGTAAAAGGAATAGAGGAAGGCCTAAGACAACTTCGGATTGGGTGATAAGAAATTGCAGGACTACCTTGAACTTAACTGAGATAACTACGAATAATTGATGGATCCTTTAGCTGACCCTCTGTGATTGAGACAAAAGTTGTTGAGCTGATATCTGTTTATAGTTAAGCCATTGATTTGGACTTTCCTCAATTCATTAAGTTGTTTTCATGATTTTTGTGTGCTATGTTGAATTTATTCTGTTTTGTTAATCGCTTATTGTCTATAGAGTGGTATTGAAGATTTGGTTGGTTTTTTTTTTTTGATTCCTTGAACAGATTGTCAATGAGACTATTCCTGCTCTCCAAAAACTAAAGCAAGCAGGAAAGATTCGCTTCATTGGTATTACAGGACTTCCTCTGGGAGTTTTCACTTATGTTCTTGATCAGGTGCCACCACGCACAGTCGATGTGATTCTGTCATATTGCCACTATGGTATTAATGATTCAACTCTGAAGGATCTACTGCCTTACTTAAAGACCAAGGGTGTGGGAGTGATCAGTGCTTCTCCACTTGCAATGGGGCTTCTTACGGAGAGCGGACCTCCAGAGTGGCACCCAGCTTCACCTGAACTAAAGGTCTTCCTTTGCATTATACAATAATCTAGTGTTAGTGTTACTCTTTTTATTCGCCCGTCTGGATAATTATGGCACAATATACGTTAGTGTACCCTGAAGAGAACTGTTTCTTTAAGCATCTTGAACTAGCACAATGGTTTGGTAACTTGAAAAGAATGGTTGATTGAGGTGCTGAGACAGATGGTTGGCGCTTGTAATCGATTTTGCATGCACGGGCTTTGGCCTCTTATTTGGTCACTTGAGTGAGCTATAGGATACCAAGATAAGTAACGAAGGTGTCGTTGGACAAATCACATCAAATTTTAAGAGTCCTATAAATGTTTGTTTTTTGGGCTTCTGTAATGGTCCTGTTGCTTTTATGCCATTTCTCAGTCCGATTCCACAAAAATTGTTTATGCTTATTACCTGCATTTTTTATTCTTTTCTTTCGCAGGCTGCATGCCAAGCTGCTGCTGCCTTTTGTAAAGAGAAAGGGAAAAATATATCGAAGTTAGCTATGCAGTACAGCTTGTTGAATAAAGATATTTCTTCCATACTTGTTGGCATGAACTCCGTTAAACAGGTAATGACGTATCATTGTTCTTACTGCTGCAACTTATTTTGTGTATGGTTCATTTCATATGTGAACCATTCTTCATCTCAATATTATGAGTAAACTGTCTTGCTTGTCTCGTTTAGAGAATCCTTATTGTGAAGTCCATGAACGCCCAATTCCGATCTGCTACCTTTTATGAACTTGGAAATATAAAGCATACGCTGTTTTCTTCCTCAAAAGTTGTTTAGAATCATCGGGTACGAAACAGAGAAATTTATATAAGAAAAATTGTACCAATGAGTAATTGCTAACTACGTTTTGTACAAGAAGTGTTAAAGTCTACTCTTTCCCATAGTTCTCTCTCCTTTGACAAATGCTTTAATTACAATCTTTCGGTATTATTAGGCGTGATTTATCAGCATCGTTAGGCTGGTTTACAGGAAGCCACCTCACATGTTTCAACTTGCAAAATTATTATGAAGTAGGTATCCTCTATTATTGTAGGTTCACCTAGACTAGCATCGTATGCTAATTTCTGGGGACACGGGGGGACACGGATGGGGACACGGCGGGGGTCAAATTGAAAATTTTAAAACTTTTAGGGGTCAAATTGAAATTTTTAAAACTTTCAGGGGTTCAATTTTACCCCTGAGTTTTAAAAATTTCAATTTTACACCTGAAAGTTTAAAAAAAATTCAATTTGTCCCCTAAATGTTTTAAAATATATTGTGTATATATATATATATATGTAAATAAATAAATAAATATACACATGGCGTGTCCCCCGCCGTGTCCGTGTCCCCATTTTTTTAGAATTGCCGTGTCCCCGTGTCCGTGTCCGTGTCTGTGTCCGTGTCCGTTTCCGTGTCCATGCATCATAGCACCTAGTTAATGTGCAGATCAAACTTATTATGCCAACTTTATGTTCTGTTTCCTTGCAAGTGTGGTACTCGTGAGTCGTGGCAAATGATGTGGTAATTAGAACTATACTTTGGTCATATTTGAGTTAAGTATGGCATCTTTATCTTCTACGACTAAAATGTACTGTCAATTTTAGTTTAAAAATAACCTCCTGCCATGGCTAACCAACATGCTTAAAGAGCAGTATGAACCATGCTAGTTATCCTGGGTTTTTGCTCTGTAATTCATGAGGTATTCTTTCTGGAAAACTACCTGGAGATGCTTCCATATTCTGTTGATTTCTTGTGCCGTGTCTTGTGTGCAGGAATCTGTGAATCTATTTCTGTTTATGCAGTAACTTGTCATAAACTCATAAGATAGCTGTGAGCTTTAGAAAACACAAAGTAAAAGTGAAACTGTCAGTTTGCTGAAACCAAACGCATTTGATAGGCAATATATATCTGAAAAATCACAAATTGTGACGTTAGTTATGGTTGTACTTTACATTTAGGTTGAAGAGAATGTGGCTGCTGCTAAAGAACTCGAAATATTCGGGAAGGACGAGAAAAGCCTGTTGGAGATTGAAGAGATCTTAAAACCGGTGAAGAATCAGACGTGGCCAAGTGGGATTCAACAAAGTTAAGGTTGCTTTGGGTAGTGGCCATTCAACCCTTGGCCCATTTGTTTGTATTTCATTTTTATGCTTGTGATTTTACTTCCTTGGTTCCATTTGTTCTATAAATTCATCCAAACTAAAGGGCCAATGTTGTTTCTACTCGGAAGCATTATATTGGTAGCACAATGTAATGTTGCTGTCACAGTAGACCCTTGTAATTCAACCATTATGGATGTAAAATAAAACAAATGAAATGGAAGCAAATATTATTTGCAGAACATGTAAATTTGTGTCATTGCAACCCAGTAAGAACTATTTCAGTTACTCTTCTGCTTATGAGCATCAAATGGGGGCAGGCACGAAAATAATTTGATATAAACTGAAACAAAGAAGCAGGCAGCATGTATAAAAATAATGATCTTTCTACGTATAGTGCAATAGAGCTGGACTTCTATTGTTTCGTAAAAAATGGACAAGTGATGTTTACAGCAGTTACAGAACAAAAGCGTAATATGTCCAAGATTTGAAATTCCCCGGATGGCCTTGGTATCATCTAGCACCTGAGAAGAGGAATCCCAGGAAAGTATGACACCGGATCGGGTTGAAGAGGCAGATACGAAGAGATGATTTCTACTGGGCAACCTGCTGGAAAGAAGGCCAAGGAGTCTCATCATCATCATCTGTATGTCCAACAATGAGAAAATATGCATAACGTACTGCATTCATCGATTCATTGGTCGTGATATTCCGAGCAATCTGCATTATCAAATATAAACTTGTGTTGGAAATAAGCCAATAAAGACCTGACAAGTGGATACATAAACAATTTCTGCTCTTGGGAAACAACTGATTAGTTGATTCTGGGTCAATGCGCCTGGAAAAACAATAATGTAGAGGCAGGTGAGTATCTTTACAGGTTGCACATGCATTCATTGGCAGCTGATTCATTCCATTCCCTGATTTTTCAGGGTTTATGACATTAAAGAAACCTCTTTCTTTTTTTTTCCCCTTTCTTGTCGCAATACACTCCATGGAGATATTTTTTCCGGTCAAATCAGAAAGATTAATGGTTGCCCAAAAGCATCTACTCAGAACGGTTCTTTAGTTTTTGACCACCAACAATGTTGATTTCTGTGCTATTATGACTAAATGGAACAAGATGACTACAATAAACTATGCACGTTCCGCACCCCTATAACCGTGCATTTGGTGCCTCCTTGTCCCTCTCCGGTCAATTGTGCACCTTTGCGAAGTGATTAAAATTGACCGGAGATGGACAAGGAGGCACCAAATGGTCAACAAATTTTTCCATTTGCCACCACTCCTCTCTAGTCAGTCTCCGAAAACAAACCAAAAACACAACAAAAAAATTGATTGCAAACATTACGAGACCTCAAGCAAACAAAGCAGAAAATAGTCAGAAACATACCTGGTGAAGTTTGAACTACCAGCACTTTTTGACTATGTACTCCAGTAATTATTGGATGTGCAAAGCAGCCCCCTAGTTAACCACCTCTGCTAGTTTCTATGAGAAAGAAAACCTAAATGAGAGGTCTCTCAGTGCATGCTTTAAGCATTCTAATAGGCATGCTTAATCATATCATGCGGCATGTTTAATACTTAAGAGCTTTTCCATGCATGCTTCTTATACTTCCTTGCACATATTCACATTGTTTTTACCATGATCTCTTTAATCTTTAATGAATTTAGTGTTCTATTAGCACCAAATGACTTTGCTTAACTCTCCTGTTAGATCCTTTAAACAAGGAAATGCAGAAATCGCTAGATTTAACCGCTGTTAGATCCTTTCAACTTTCCTGTTTTCTTTTCTTTACCCAACTCCTTTTTATTTTATTAGAAACCCCACCCCTTGATCCAAGCACATCATAGTGGAATGATTTTTTCCTTTTAGGTCCAGATAGCTTTTGATATATTTCTTCTTGCAACTAATGTACCTGGGTTCATGAATGAGATAACTCCATCTTCAGCAATCTGCTGCGAGGAATAGTACTACCAGTCTTGAAAGTTCTTCCAGCCCTCTGATCCACTGGAGGGGGAACTTCGGTGGTGGATGTGAACTTGAAGACCCAGCCCCAGCCATGGCCCCGCACCTAAGGAACTTGAGACCACCTTCGACAGCAGTGGGACTGCCCCACATCCCATCTCATCTCCCTGCAAAGCTGCCGATTATCCGAGCTCCCAATAATTCGTCTGTGCCATCTTGTGGACAGGGTCAAGCAACTCAACTCGTCAAAAGCCAACGGCAAAATAATGGTATTAATCAACCAGACAACAGGACTGGTTTACCTGTTACCGATGGTTTTCTATCAAACCTTAACCTGCCATCAATCAGCACAGAACTTCTAAGCCAGTTCTCAACTACTCCTAGCTATAATTCTACTTGAAGTTGCCATCAAACTTAATTATTTTCTTCCCATTGCAAGGACTGATCAGGCAAAATTGCGGTTTTTTCCCGGGTGCTTATGTGGAGAGATGAATGCGGTTGGGGTGTTTGGAAGTTTGAAAATATTTTCGTTTCATTAGAAAAACTAATCACCCAAGAAAAACTACATTTCTGAAGATTTATAATTGCAAATCAAGAACAGAAAAGCCCAATAGTTCATACAATTTCTGCTCCATGCAAATTAAAGCGTTAACTGAAGGAAAAGATCCATTTGCCAGCAGCCAGAAACATCAATTTCTGCACCTTCTTTGTCTTCTTACATAATTCTGCAAACCTTCTCCTTCTTGAGGAAACTAATTTCTGCAGAGCAGAACTATTGCAAACCATGCTCTCAGCAAACATTTAAGAGGCAACATCCTCTAGTAATTATAGACTGCGTGAAGAGTAAAGAAATGCAATACGGTTATTCCATCCGACAAAATAAGAATTCGTGAACATACAAGGTACTTTATACGAGGAACAAAGTTTCCTTCTCCCCTAGTCAGTCCTTCAAATTTTTTCCACTGATGCTGTTGAGCTATCATGCCGGGATGTAATTGGTTATCTTCTTAAAAATCATCAGGGGTGATGTACTCATATCCCCTCATCAGTACAACAAAAAAATCTAAAGCTCATATCACAAGGAACAACTTGTTGTCAAGCCCTTTCCAGAATAAACTTCTCCTTTAGAGTTGATCAATAATTGCTTTCGTAAAATCAGTGGTAGATGAAAAGCCACCTAGACACATCTAGAAATTATCTCCAACATATTATCTGCACAATTTCATCGAACTATAGGTTCTCCCTGAATACTCCAAGACACATCCAGAAATTATTGGTCTAGAAATGAAAAGATATTTACCCACTTAGAAAATGATGGCATCCATCCCAGAAGGGATAAACGATGATCTATTATGGTACTTCTGTCAAGTGATTTGTGAAACTCCACCCACCCCATTGTTGGCAACTAAGGACTGCCTTGACTTGGTTTTAAAGACTATGAATTCATTGCACGGCATTGATCAAATTATTTGGCCATGTTTCTACTTTCCCAACTACTCCACATAGTCAAAGGACACCAAATCCCATAAAAAAAGGACCAAATGCGAACACTTGACAAAATATCTATTTTATCTTAAATTCACGTCTTGTTTAAATATCAAGAACAAGCAAGCGTAAGTAAGAGGTTCCTTTTGTACCTGTGGCGCGAACAACCTTTGGGGAAGCAGTTCTTCATGACGACGTAGTACGTACGCGCACAACATTCCCAAGACAATATCTGAAAGAGGAATGTTGGAAGTTGCTAACAGGTTATATGTGGAGAGATGAACACAATAATCACACACCAGTGAGTATTTCATTAACCTTTAAATCAGGGGTGAATATATTACGAAGCTGACCCTCACGAACAACACGAAGTTGCTCATACACACTCTCTTGAACTGCTTTCCCCTAGTCCAACATCATTATTGCAGAAGGAAACCTAGATTCACTTGGCAAGTCCAGGAACAAAAGTTCATCAATGACACCGCTCCCGAATTTGATTTCATTGAGTCTAGGGAGTACTTCTCAAGTTGCCTCTGTAAACATCCACCACAAAATAAGTCAAATATAAACTTCTATAAAGTAAAAAATAAGCAGTAAAATGAGTTAGCGCAGATATACTTCATCTGAGTCTGATCAATAAAAGCGATAATGAATTAATGATTAGTTGAAAGTTATACCACAAAAGATGACGTTGGATCAAAACCGTAAGCGCCATAGATGCAAGTGCCAACATTTGGGCAAAATGACTAAGTCATAGTTGAATTATGTGTTTGTGCCAGATTAATGTGTTCAGGGACAATACAACATACAAAAGGAATAAACAACACTTTATTGTCAAAGTTGGTCCAAACAACTCAATATACAGCATTGAAACAACCTGTCAATACGAATCGTTCCTTCAATAAACTTCAATATACAGCATTAACAGAAGAAATTAGAAGGAATGAACCGGAGCATTTCTGATCCACAAACACACTTGGGATCAGCCAAATAATAGTTTTTAATCTTCCAACAATTAGTCAGTAGAAAATAAACATCATAAAGCAATAGCATTCACTCGCTGACAAGCAGATCACACCATCCACAATACTACGAGCAAAAGGCACGAAAGGTGGCACGGATCTAGCACATGGGAAGCTGGGACATATCAACCTGTAAAAATAAAATAAAAAAGCCAAAACAAATTCACAGTTCAATTGGGACACAAATGATCAGATAACTAAATCAAAACACAAGCCAGTGACGACAACAAGTTCTCACCTTCCGAACTCAAAATAAACTTTATCAACCTCTCTAACAATACTCAACACATATAAAAAAGACATCTATGCAATCTCCAAGAAATAACAATTTGCACACAACATGAAACGAAAAAAGAGAGCACTTACCATACTTGGCCCTTCAGTTCACGACCACCAACCAAAGCTATAATTCTAGCAGGAGTTCCAATTGAACAAGCCCCAAGCAAACCCCCTGCAATGCTCAACGCCACCCCTGTGCACCGCAATGATTGATTATGTGGTGGCACAGGCCACTTATCCATGCCCAACCAGCCATTAATATGAAGAAAAAAAAAAGAGTAGAACCATATATTATGGTGGTTGCTGCATAACACAGCTCACCATTAGCATCTTACATTTTGAATTCAATCACAACTCAGCTATAATACTGAATACCAACATTTTCTGATAGGCCAGTGAAATCTCTTTACTTAGTATTCCCTTTGTCAGAAGCAGTAGGTTAGATTAGCACCATGTATCTGCAAGAAATCAGGGAATCGATTAATAATGGATCAAGAGCTGCATGCAATTAGTACGGTTAGGAAATGAAGCTAAATAAGTTTGGTTCAGTACTTCAGTTTCCAAACTATCAATCAATTGTTGAATCAGTTGGGTATTACATCACATTGTCAGTGAACAAATTTTAAGGCCAATTGAATGGCTAATCAATTAAATATGCAAGAGCAGGATACCTACTCATAAAAGCTTTTGATGTTACTACTCTGAATTCACAAAAACTTTACATATCTGACCTTGGGAAATGATACACGAGAGAGAGAGAGAGAGAGAGAGAGAGAGAGAGAGTCACAAAAGAATTACTGTGTCTTGTAGAAAAGAGACACCTTCATTACATTACCTCTACAAGTGCTAGTGACCACATAATTTCATAGAAGGTCAAAAAGTGTCGGGGAAAAGGGATGAGAAAGGCACATTTATCATCAATATTAGTTGCATGACATGATTTTCTTGACAAATGAAGCAACGATTACTTGTATGACAAATGATATTCATTCTCTGAATGCATTGTGCAAGAGGTTAGTATCCGAGTGAAATGAAAAGTTCAGATAACCAAAAAAAGGCTCTAACCGAAAAACAGGTAAATTAGAAGCAGTAGTGATGCGCACCAATATTCCACCAGATGCTACCAACCTTGAGACTGAATTCAAATACGTGATCCTGAACATTGAACAACAGCAAAAAGATTCATTTAGTGGCAGTGTTTCAAAAAAATTCTCTAATACATAAACATGATCTAGTCATCTTACAACTCAAAAAGTAGAAAATACAAACAAATAACCAATTCACCCAGTCCAGCTTCCTTCAATCCAAAAGGTTTGCATTGCTTATCCTGCATTAAACACAACAAGACGTACCAAAGATCAATAAAAGAGAAAGAAAAGCTCAAACAAGAAGTTGTGTGCTGACCAAATGCTCAAACAATAGTTAAGATTATTTTGTTTGTCATGGTTTGTTTCTTACAATCCTTCTTCGTTTGTTTCTTACAATCCTGAAAGATTTAGAATTGTTGCAAGGAGAAGGTGGAAGTATAAAATGGGAAAAAAAAAAAAGGGCAATAATAATTAAGGTTAATGCTAGTGGAAGTGTGCGAACGTGTATGTATGCAGGGGGAAGAGGAGAAAGAAAGGGTGGTGGCAGCGAGGGTAGTCGATATAGGCAAGTGACGACTACAAGAACCATGGAACCCGGTCAATACATTGAGGTTCCCATCATCACAAATCAAATCAAAGCAACACGAAATGCAAATCATTATTAGAGCCAGTAAATTGTTACAAATGTGCAGGATAGAAAGACAGATATGAAAGGAAAAGATAGTTAGCCTGGACAGCCTTCCAAAGAGTCTTATGTGGTAGCATTAAGGAGGAATAGAGTCGATATTGATTAGTCAAGGTTATTCCAGAGGCTGAAGAGCGGTCTACAAGGTGAACATAGCAACTGAAACAAAGATATATAATCCATACGCACACTTGAAGCTATCATTCTTGAAGAAGAAAATTAGACAGTGAACTTACATGCAAGAGTTCACTGTGATATGAAACAAATGCCTTGCAATGTTATTAGGACCAAAAACTAGTTAGTTGCAGCTACATAGGAAATAGAAAAGAACAGCTTAAAAACTCACCTACACTCGGCCTTTTTCCTTTCTTCATATTACGAATCATTCAATTCTAACAAGAATTTTAGACTACAGACCAAAACTCAGCCTGTTCAAAACACTTTTTTGTCACAAAAAAACTCTCAACCCTCGAAACCCTACGAAATTACCAAGCTATAATCATGAAAACATGACTTCGAAGAACCTATGTGCGACAAAGGGCCAAGGCATTTCCTCCAAGCGTAACTATTTAACAACAAATCACACTGTATATAAAGCCTACCTAAAATCCTTCAGATTTTGCTAGTTTAAGGGGGGGAAAAAATAACACTAGCAAAAATAAATTGGATGAAACAGGAACATCATGAGCCAGAAGAGTCTTGCTATTAATCACCTCTCTCAAATCAAGAACTGGATATAAGAAATGATGATACAGTTTTGGAACTGCTTCCCTTGAAGAAAAATTATGAATCTCCCAAGAGATTCCAATGAATAATCTCATCACTTACATTTTTAGAACCAAATCACAATCATTATGTAGAATTCCTTCTTATGAAGGAATAGAAAATACATTCCAAAGAGATTCCAATGGATACTGGAATTCTAGCTTCAAATAAAATGCCCATAAGTAAGCCTGAACTGCCACTAGTCTAGGAACAAGCCGATTCTTTCCTTTTGGTTGGATTCGACTAAGGATTGATATCCAATGAAGCACCGACACCTCTAGGGGTCACCGTATTGCATTGTTAGGACACAGGGACATGGCGGAGACACGCAGTGGCGGAGCCACTGCAGGACTAGTGTGGGCACAGGCTTGGTGACTACCTCATCTGTGGGGACTAGTGTGGGCACAGGCTTGGTGACTACCTCATCTTTGCATTCTTGTAGAAAAATGCATTAGAAATTTCACCAGTTGGGGACACGGGGTGACACGGGTGAGACACAGATAGGTCACCGGCTTGGTGACTACCTCATCTGTGGTTCGATCTTCCACAAAAATGACATGAAGCAGCATGAGTTCCTGATTGATACGATTGCATTTGTAGTTGATTTTGTTTAGCATTTTGCTTCACCATGCTTACATAGTTTTTCAAGGATATCTCTCATATACTAATTATTTTTAGCAATGAAAGTATCAATTTCTATTTTATATTTATTAGAAATCTTTTGGTCAGTGAAGGTCACAGAATAATGAAAGAGGTTGCCGAACCTTGTGGAATCAATGTGCCAGTCACATATGCATACTCTGATTTGCGCTCGTGCTCGTCTGATTCGCCGCGTTCTAGGTGATGGTGTATTCGTTGCCGGAGGTGGAGGTGGAGAGGGAGAGGGAGAGGGAGACGGAGGCACCGCCGGTCGTGGTGGTAGACGGTGGTGGTGGGTTTCGCGGTGCCGGTCGTCGCTCTCCCTTTTCGGTTCAGAATGAACGAAAATGGGTTTTTGAGGTTTTGTGAATTTTCAAATTTTGCTTTGTTAAAAATATTTTCCACGTCATGACATAGGTTGAACCTATGTCATGTACTCCAAACGACGGCGTTTTAATTCTAAGAATTCATGGATACTACAAGGACGATTTCTATCTATATTGACCATAATTTAATGATCCGAGACATTCGTGTTGTAGAAATTATTAAAACACATATGATTTACGAATATCTCATAAATAGAATACATACTAGTACTTAATCTAAATGTATTTCTAGTTCTTAAAATAGATTCGGATACATTGAATCATATCCCCTTCCATATCAACTTCTTTTGGTGGACTTTAAGTAAGTTTTCTATCTATCAAAGTTATATTTTAATGATCTAAGACATTCATATCATAGAAGGTAGAAAAATACACATCATGTAAAAATTTCACAATATTTGAGAATGTATTAGTAGTTGATCGGAATGAATTTATGTTTCTTAAAATAGGTTGTGATATACTGAATCAAAACCATAATAGGAGTTGTAACCGGTTTTATACTTAATCTCGTGTTTCCCATAGAAACGACGTCGACGCTGAAACCCTCTCGCTCTCCCTCTCCGATCAGAATCAACCCGGCGACGTCGAGACTCCGATCAATCGAAACGACGTCGACTGCCGCTTATTCGAAGCCCATCGTCAATGGTGATTGTTCAATCGGCGAAGGTGGTCTCAAATTCTCAATGGTTACAGTCTCCCCAGTGACATTTGTTCATGATTTTGGTATGCACAATTTATGCTAAGCTGCCTATTCCGATAGCTATGGTTGCTTCTTTTTATTGCTGAATACTTTACAGAATCGAAAGCTTTGTATCTTTTCTTTTGTTTGAGATAAATAATGTTTGCTTTAAAGCTTGTTATCCATGGACGTAGTAGTGGAATTTTGCTGTGAAACGAACTTTACTTCGATAATCATTATGTCAGTTAATTTCTGCCAGTCAACTTGCATATTTGTTTGTAATATCATCAATCTGGACAATTTTGGCCTCTATGCTCAAGTTCTATTGTTTGTAACAGTTTTGAATCGTGGTCTGTAACAGCCTTCGGATACCCCTCCCGTCTCAGATTGCTAGTCCATCTTTTCATTCTAGGATGTCTTAAATTATTAATCCTCTTTACAAATGCAAAGTATATTTTTTTCAATACATTGTTTGTGACTGGCTATGAATCTACTCAAAAGTGATAATGAAGGGCTAATATTGGGAAGTAATTGCCTTTCAATTTGAACTTGTATGCGATCACTAGATTTCTCTTTCTTAGACGGCTAAGATTGTGGGATAAAGGAAGTGTTTGTCTTGTGTTTACTATGGCTCGGTGCAGATGGTTTTTACCCCATCAGCCTCACCATGGGACACAACTCTCTAGCGGTTATCTATGCCTAAGATTTCGCACACGTATTTCCCTAACAGAGGAAGTACGGGCAAAAGTAGGGACGGGAAAAATAATCTTGACCTGTAGTTTAAGGCAAAACAAATCCTAACCATTTGTTAAAGGATGAAACCAGCCATCAGTTTAAGGCTTAGTAAATTAGACACTAAGCCTTAGTAGATTTATGTTGAGAATTTAAGCTTCCTTGTAATGTTGATAATAACACAGTTCATTGCTTCTCTTGACTTCTGATCAAAGATTAAGGCTCTGATTATTGGCTTTTATGTCTCCTGGGGGGGGAGAAAACTATAGGATAAATCTATTCTGTTCAAGTAGCTCTTTTTTCTTCGGTGCCAGTTTCTTTTTTTCTAGAAGCCAACCTCTTAACGACTAAGTTAACTTCTATCAGTGAAAAATGCTCATTCTCTCAAAACTTTGTCATTCAAAAAATGCTTCATGAAAAATTTCTTTCACCATTTCTCCGTAAGTTTGGTAATTTCAGCCATTTTTCTCGGTTTCTCCGCGATATCGTATCAAAAAGAGGATACTATAGAGCAGCTTGAGCTTCTTTTTTCATTTAACTTTTATCATTGGACAATGCTATCCCAACCAATTGAAAATGCCGTGTGATATTCCTTAAAAATTAACCGTGGCCAAGGTAGTAAGAGATGCAATGCCAAAGTAATTGAGACAATTGCAAACACTTAATGTGTACAATATTGACTGTAAAACACAAGTTAATGTATCATCACCAACAAACAAGAGAACAGATATGGAGCATGGCCCTACCTTGTTAGTACAACTAAAGGCCATGAATTTCTTTTGTAATTTTTTTTCTCTAATTTGTTAGTCTCAATCTTTATAATATGTCCTTGTATTTCTATTAATCCTATCCCGAATAAAGTATCCAGTTTGGTTCATTTGACTAAAAACTAGAAACTACCTTGCAGTATCATTAGGTCTCCTAATTTCAAGTTAACTTAAGATGAGGCTCTTTGAACCATGGGCCATGGGGCAGTAAGATATTAGTATCAAGCTGAACCAAGCTACACAAGACTGGGTTGGGGTCATTTGAGATTTCTCATTTGGTGAACGACCCAAACTCAGCTATGCTTCAGCCTTACAATGTGTTAAGGTCCACTAAAAAATGGAGTCAGTATGCTAAATAGTACAGAAAGTCAAGCTGCTTAACCATTCTTAATGGCTTAAGTTGATTCTCAATCATAGCCTTTGTGATTCAATAACGAACCTCTTGAATTTCGAAAGAGATCAATCAATCAATAGCATCGGTTAAGATTTATGAATGAAAAGAGAAATAATGCTTCACTGAAGAGACTATTGACAGAAACAATCAGTTCCATGGCTAATCGAATCTATATTTTATAACACAGTTGGAGGCGAGATCTGTGACGGATGCTTCTTAACATTTCTTAAGAGTTATTAGTAAACGAAGGATTCAAATTATGTGATCCTCTTTGTTCCATCGTGGCTTCTTGTTTTTCATTAATTAATAGAAACTCACAGTTTGTATTCGAGAGCTAAACTTCAGTTCAGAGCAAGTATTGGTTGCTGATTATGACTTAAAAGTGCAATGGTAGCAACACTTAGTTTTGTTTTGCACCATGCGACATATTCTGTTATGATCAAGTCCTTTGAGATTGGTGATAGGAAACTTGTATATACCTTGATGGGAAGGTTGTTGCTGAATGGTTGAACTCTGTTGTCAATTATGAAGGCAGCTGTGGTGGTGTCCAAACTTAACATGGCAACAAGGGAAGGTTGTTGCTGAATGGTTGAACTCTGTTGTCAATTATGTGTTTTTTTTTTATCTTCTGGCAGTGAATTACCTTGTTCTTGCCAAATAGAGTACTTTAAGTAAGAAAAAAGCTTGTGTTAGTTATCCATCCTGCCTGGAGGAATATATTTAATATCAAGATCAGTTTGATGGTGTTTTTGTGCTCACACCCAATTTGACTTGTTTCCTCCCATGGTCCTGTACTGTGCTTCAATCGATTGTTGTGGGCATGTGGCCGGTTTTTCGATCACTAAGTTGTTTAATCTGTTTCAGAGTTCAATATTTAAGTGTTGGGCCTCTCAATTTGGATCTACTTTTATGTATCAGATGAATTCTCTTAGCTCGCTCCTGAAAGTGTGTCACCAATTGCCTGAGGAAAAACATAGCCTTTTAGCCTATGAAGCTGGGCGTTTCAACGTACAAACTCGACAAGAAAAACTAATTGCAGATGTCGGTTGTGAGCCAATACTGCACATGAGACACTTCCAGGTTAGTTTCTTTGATATCTGGGGCACTTTCCATGTGGGTGTTTCTCAAAACTTTTGGGTGTTTACAAACCTGACTCTTAATTTCGAATCCAAAAACATCGAAATTGATGCTGCTCATAATTAGCTTTTAGAAACTGTCTCTCTCAAATAGCAGAAGCAAAATTTGTGGAACAAACTGACACAATTTTTGATCCGTCAGACATGTCTACATACTCATTGATTGGAATTCAGCTGATTTTATCTCGGTTATTCGGATTTCATTTGCAGGCAACAAAAAGATTACCTGACAAACTCATCCATCAGATCCTTGATAAATGTAGGAACGGAAGGCCAATCTCATATAGCTAAGCGGAGCTGCTCTTTTGTGCTGCTCAAGTGTCGTAGCAACAAAATATGTGCTCCTACTTTGATGTGATTCTGTCATGCCCCAGAGAAGGCCTTCAAGACATTTTCATTATATTAACTTATATAGGAAGATTTAGTATACTCAGTTACTTGTTGTACTCTCTCTGTATCGGCTTGGCAATTGATTTTATGTTTTCAACAATTTTGGTGATTTATTTGTTTAGTTAGTTTCACATTTTCGTAGAAAGGCAGTTATGTCATACTTAGTTACAAGTTGTACAGTCTTCGACTTCCAGTATCCTCTCCGGATATACCTGTAATATTTGCTGGAATTGCTATTGGGACTATTCAGCACATTTTGAATAGATTCATAATGTGGGAGAAAAATAATTTGCGACGAATATACAGACAGATGGTATTGTGATTTCAGTTTACACTTAGGCTCTGTTTGTTTGGACGTGAAAATATTTTTTGATATTTGGGTGCACAAATTATACACAAAAATATTTTACATGTAAAATATTTTCTCCCAATTGAAGGAAAAGGATTTTCCTTGAGAACTCCCGGTAAGTCATTTTCCAGAGTTGCTCCTGCCTCCCAATGGTCTTAACAACTAATGCACTCGGCATTGTCTATATATCTCCAAAATTGTTTCCGTCTCTCTCATCCTCTATGTTGTTCCCAACTCTCTCTCTCTCTCTCTCTCAATTCATGTGTTAGTGCTAGGTATACTCTCTATGTTAACTCTCAGTATGCATACATACAAAATTGTGTTTTACGTTAAACAAAACTTCCAATTTTCTGGTTGACCATATCGTCCTGTTAACAGCAATTACATAATTACAAATACCCAAAGATAAGTCAAAATACCCAACATACAGGGCTATTAAGGCATGGGACAGCCCCAGAAAGCAAAAAACTGACACAGAGAAGGCATACTACAATTTTTACATGCGGATTGAGCATCAGCATCACTACAGCAGCCTATTAAAGTCTACAACAGCAGAAAACTACAACCCAAATATAATACACATTTGGATAAGCACATGAATTACATGGATTAGGAATAGAACTGCAAGCTAATTTCAGAAACTGGATGTAGCAGAAGCAACAATAACTTGATCTGGATTTGTCTACAAGCATCACTTGATTTAAATCTGGTTTGAACTTGATGTAGGCTTGACCAAGGTGTCATAAACCAAGAAGTAACCATCTTGGTACGGGAGGACACCCCCCTCCCAAAAGGGTATCAAACAAGGCCAAGGGACAGCCCCCCAAGGCTAGATTGTAAGAAGGTGATTGATTGAAGCAGAATTCAACCCTCGATCAAGGAAGTTGCAAGAGGGTGATTGAAGTGCAGAAATATCACACAATCAAATTAGATTAAAATAAATCAACATGGAGTAACCAACATATGTTTGGAGTACAAACTCATAATTCTTGTGTGCAAAACTGATGTAATATATGCCTGCATTCTCTAATCTAAGCATTGGACCGGGGGGAAATTATCCCGAAAAATGTCACAATATAATACACCAATATGTTACAAACAACAGCACGGCTTCATGAGCTTTTTCTGACTTGCTACACTGTCATTTGGGAGGTATCAAGGGACAAAAATATAGAGGCAGATAGAGATTATTTTTAAAGACTTGCGTCTCTGTAGATATCTTGTAAATGACAGTCAATCAGCATTAAGCACTTCCAGTTGTTTCCGTAGTTCATCAAGGTCATCCACAGAGTTAGCCATCTCTTCAGGGTCAGAGGGCTTTTGAAACTCGTCAGCAATGGGGAGCTCGGGAACAAGACCGTCTGGCAGTCTATCTGAGAGAAACAACTACGTGAGACCAAATACAAAGGGCTGAGAGGAATTGGCAACTATGTGGGGTGAAATGATTGAAACTTTCTTGTATTCAACAAATGAAGGATTGTATCCGGTAAATATGAAAGAACGATCACTTCAAAGAAGAATTCGTCAATTTATCAAGCAAGTTGACTAAAACAGAGTCCATGGCAGCTATTATCTACTTTTAGATCAACTAAAAGGAAACTTCAAGGCAATAACTTGGGTCATCTTGCCCTAGTACTAGTATTAATTTTGTTGTCGATCGGCAATAGAATACAATTGACATTCTCATAGGAAATTGATATTGGCACTCCCCATTTTGATATTGACACTCCCTTTTTTGTCTCTATTAGGTGAAGTTACTAAACCACCTTTGTATTTTGAAAGCAAGAGAAAAATGTACAGCAGGTACAGCAGAAAAAATTGTGCATGTTATGGCGAAGAAGAATGCCTTTTGCTTGATGTGAAGAACCTATCACAGAGCCCATGAATCACAAGAGCTGTGATTTAGTCATAGACTCATAGCCATGACAATAGCGAGAGCAATTGCAGGAGCCTTTGCAACATTTTTGTCATTATTTCCCTGTAAGATCTACCTACTTGTATCGGAGTGGGGTGCCAACCTAGTTGGGATGCCTCTCTTGCGTTGTGATACATTTTCCCTTGGATCCCTTTAATCTTTGTAATCCGTTTTCAGAGATTAATAAAATCTTTCTTTAAAAAAATAAAAAAAAAAAAGATCTACCTACTTGTGCAACCTTATGGCTGAAGCCGACACAAGTTGACCTCAACTCAACCCATTAAATGTCTAGTTCAATCCCAAATTTTTGCGGTCATGTATTTCCATTTCAACATGCTGCCCCACTACCTACCTCAGGCCCTATCAGTTCTGGTATCTTAGTCCACAAGCAATGAAGCAAAGAAAAAGCTAAACCATGCATTTCCCCCAAAAAAGATAAACAACTAAAGCATTCAGTCACTGCATCAAGAAGGAGAAAAAACTAAACCACACATTACCATCAGGCTTGCACAGGGCAAGAGTTGTGCCACGAACCTACGCTAGAACTAGAAGGATTGTCAAAGGAAAACATACGTAGCCATTCTAACAACCCGAGTAAAGGAAACAACCCAAATATGTTCACATTTTCACCACATCATGCCAGCATACACACTCAAAATTTGCACAAGTTCAAACAATGTTGCTTACCAGACTCCATCCATGTCTGGTTCAATTCGTTGCAAGCCTGTAAAATTACAACCAAGTCATCCATATATGGTTAGTTAACTTTCAAACAAGCTAGCAAGACTAGTTCTCTATGGTTAAATCAAAGCCATTAGAGAAATGGAAATGGAAAATCCTTCTTGGTACAACAGTCACTCTTACCTGATTTACAACCATCCTTGCTTCATAATTGTCCACGCAGCTTAATACAAGATCCACTCCACTTCCTTCTTTACTTGGGCTAAATGTTTTATTTTTAAGACTTGACGTAAAAGTTTGAAAACCTTCAAGAGTTGTAACGTTCATAGT
>JADGMU010001414.1:0-40597 GCA_016920895.1 Vaccinium myrtillus | reverse complement strand
TTGAATCTCTATATCTCTATTTTAGAGATCGGATGTGATATATGGAATGGGGCTTTTGTAATCTAATCCCTTTTTGCTTCTATTTTTTGTACTTTATGAAAGAATATTTTTGGATGGACCCATCGTCTTTTTTAGAAATTTGGTCTCCAAATTTACTTCTGAGTCTCCAAATATAGAGACTCGTACCTCCATTCTGGTCTCAAAATTTTTAAAAACAACGATGGATCATTCCAAAAAGTACAAAAAATTGAGAAAAAGAGGGGATAAATTACAAAATCTCCCATCGAAATATTTCATAACCAATCTCTAAAAGAGAAAATAGAAATGCATTGGAGATGTTGCAGGTAGTGTATACCGGCTCAAAACAAAATAACTAATGGAGCAGACTGCTGCTCATACAGGTCTCGTCCTGAGCTAAAAAAACAAGATCCGAATTGTACACTTAATTTATATAGCTCAACGCGTTTAACAAACTAGAATATTCTGCAATATATTTTTGTATCTATTTTCTGTAAAAAAAATAATAATAATTTGAGCTCTACATAATAAACAGTTTGAATCATGTTTTTAAACTCGAACGAGACCCGTATGGACAGCACACAGCAGCCTCCTGTGCCCCGTGTCCATAACCAATGCCTGTTCGAAACAAATGAATTGTACTTGGTATATTAACGTGTTGATACACGTTAGCCTTGGGCTTGAAGACACATAGGGCTGCAAATGAACCAAGCCGTTCGTGAGCTCGGCTCGAAAAGAGCTCGTTCGAACTCCGTTCGTTAAGTTTTTATTGAGGCTCGGCTCGAGCTCGAGTTCGTTAAAACCTTAACAAACAAGCCTGAGCATGGCAAAGCTCGGCTCGGCTCGGCTCGATAAGGCTCGTTTACATTTTAGATGAATAAAATACTAATATAACTTCTTATTCCAATTTGATATCCTAATGCATTATCTTTTCAAAAACTTATTCAATTTCACTACTATTTTGATATTGAGACTATTTTCCTATAGAGTATATAAATATAAACCATAGATATATACACAAGTAAACTTTTCCTTGTTGTTTTGGTAATTGTCTGGGTGTGGGGAGTATTCTTTTCTCTAGCTCTTATCTCTTTGCTGGATCTCATTCCTTGAAGGCTATGCAAATACTGTATTCTTTATTTTTGAGAGTTTTTTGGGTGATCGGTTGAATTCACTTGTTGGAGTTTTTTTGGGTGTTCTGAGTGCTGCTGATCATGGTGTATCAAACTGGACTGGGAGGAGGTTAATGCTGCTACAAGTTATCGTTGGAGTTTTAATGTTGTCGCCGATTCATTGAAGTTTGTTTTCTGATGAATGCTGGCTGGGGGTTGCTCGAGGAAGTCCACAAAATCAGAGAACATGTGGGATGTTATCCATGATCTATTTTGTTTGGGAGCTGCTTTCGTGGGTGATATTCTACCTTGCATTTGGTTGTCCTCCTATTGAGATGTAGATGGTTCTCTATGGTTGTATGTTTGCTGCTTTTGGAGATTGTATTAGTGTTTCGGTTGACTTCCTGTTAACCTTGTTATTTCCCTTTGGGTCCGTGATGGCATATGATTGTCGCTTGGAGGGGTGCCAACCTTGTTGGGATGTCTCTTTGCGTCATGATGCCGTTTTCCTCGGATCCTTTTAATCTTTGTAATTCGTTTCCAAAGATTAATAAAATCTTTTCTGCCGTTCAAAAAAAAATATATTTTTTCGGTGGTTCGTTAAGGCTCGTGAACAAGCTCGAGCTCGAGTCAAGCCTAAGCCAACTCGGCTCGAGCTCGGCTCGTTAAGTTTTCACTAAGCTCGAGCTCGAGCTCGAGTTCGTTAAAAAGTTAATAAACAAGCTTGAGCACAGTAAAGCTCGGCTCGGCTCGACTCGTTTGCAGCCGACACAGTTGCCGAAGATATTGGACAAATTTTGTTTTGCTTATACATGCATCACCGGGGTTAGAGGGGTGTAGTAGGTTAACAACTAAAGGGGGATCGAAATTTCTCCATAAACTCGAAATCCTTACATTCTCCTTGAAAGCCAAGGGGTAGCACCAAATGGGCCAAGAGCTACATCTTATTGGAAAACATCAAGGACGAATTTCCATTATGGTATTTTTGGTATTCTTTGATTATAAATTGTCAAATTAATAAGTTGCAAGTCATTCTTCTCACATACTCCTCCGTGTTTGTTGGTTCATTTTCTGTAATTGTGTCATGTTTTAAACTATCTATATCTATCATTTTACAATGGGCTTCATGATTTTAAAATTTTTCTTATAATGGAACTAATTGAGATGTAATACCAAATAAAATTCACATTGCATATTTTATAGATTTGAATTGAAAGATATGTAAAAATTTTCAAGGGGTGAGGAATAAGGGAAATGAACAAACACATACGGACAGAAATAGTACATTAATTGATTTGATAACTTGTTCAAAAATACCAAAAATATCGTCGCTTGACTATAGTATATAGGAGTATAACTTTGTTTTATGAAGTGTCAAACTCTCCAATTGATTAGCTGTCTACTGCTTGTTTTTCACATAACTACAAATATTGGGATCGTGAGCAATTGTAAATGTCACATTGATTGTGTTGGATACTTATATATAGAAGAATGAGTTGAAATGAGCTGTTCCAGTACTGGAGGACTGTTCAGCACTTGACCCAACAATTTTACTTCCTAGTTCCTATGACTTCATTTTTATTTTTTATTATTATTATAAGGTGTCTCGTGTCAATTTACAAGCATCTCAGACTAATTCCTAAAATTCCCAAGCGATCCTAAAAAATTTAACGGCAAGGACAATAGTATCTGACCAAATTATTTCAAAAACTACTAACAAAAAACTAGTTTATTTCAAAAATCAAGACAGATCATTCTCATAAAATCGTGAAAGTCATTTTATTTTAAAAACATGTTTTGTGAAACACCCTTAACAGTTTTTACGTACTTTTTTTTTTCTTTTTTCCTGAAGGGATCAATAGTACAAGTTGTGGGAACCCATTACTAGGAGTAAAGTGTCTTTTTGTGTACAGAGTCCACTAAAATGCCAATGAATTCTGGCACATGAAAGGTTTGGCTGGCCAGAATTCCACTCTCCCTTGAAGAATGGAGCCAATGGGAAAAGTGATGGCATCAATTTTTTGACCAAAAAAACGTGTATAACAATTGTGCACGGATTGTGCATCTCATCTCGGCCCCACTTGCGCTCCCAAAAAAAAATACCATAAATTTTAAAATATTATTTTAGGGGGATCGTAAAAAATCAGCTAAATTGGATTCGGTCAGTATGTTTTCCCGATTCCCGGGGCCGAATCTAGAAAACATACCCCTGCGAATCTGGAAAACATACTTGCCGATATCCAATTGAGCTGATTTTTTACGGGACCCCCTAAAATAATATTTTAAAATTTATGGTATTTTTTTGAAATTTTTTGGGGCCCGCAGTGGGGCCCCCGCGTGTTGTACGTACACAATCCGTGCACCCTTATACGTGCACATAGTCGGATTCATTTTTTACTTTCAAAAGTTTTTCATAGTTTTCCGCCTCATTTGATTCGCAGATTAGTTGAAATTGGACTAATTGTACCTTATTCTGAATTATTTCACGTTTGGTTTTCAAAATAGTAACTGTTATTAATCCCAATAGTGTTTTTTTTTTCTCCCTATACGTCGGATGCCATAGAATCCCTGGGGTGGTAAAAATGATAAATTATAAAAGTGCCCGTAAATTTTCGATAGACAATAGATATCCGGGAAAGTTACAAAATAACTCTAGAAAGTTAAAATAATTCCCTCTTTCTTTATGTGATCTTTCGAAAGTAATCCCGTATCAGTCAAACATGAAATTTGATAAAAAAAATTATACCAAGACAAATATGGGGTTTTAGGCTGAGTTTCCACTATCGTCTAAACTGTATTGTCAGTATTTTCTTCAATTGTCGACAGTGTAAAAGCAAGTAATTTTCCGCACATACGTTACAAAAACGTCATTTAGTGAAAACTAAAACTATTTTAAACTACAGTGAGAAAATTGTATTTTACTAGAAACTCACCCTCCCTTGTGTGTGTGTGTGTGTGTTTTTTTTTTTTTTGTGAAGGGCTGATGATAATAGAAGAACCCATCACAAAAATGAAATTTGGACTTTTTTTTTTTGTCAGGTACACTGGGTGTGTGCTGACAGACAGGTTCCCAACCTATTTTTGGTAGTTTCGAAACCGATAAACATACAGTATCACCTTTGAAAAGTAAAAAATTGAACGCGTCTGAATCACAATCACTTCAATACTGTAAGGGCGTACTTGTTTCTGCATAATTTACCTGAATGGGTAATTATGCATACGCATGCATGTGTAGCACTAGTCACTATCTCTTGTATATCTGGGGGTAAAAAGTATATCTGGGGGTTCAAAAGTACGAGTAATATTCAGCCTAATAGTCTCATTCCATCAATACAACACATCCTGAGTCATTCCTCAAATGGCGTTTAAATTGTAAAAACGCCTCTTTCTAAATGGCACTTTAACTTTCAAAACGCCCTTTCTAAAAACGCACACTGCCCCATTTTCCGTCCATATTGGACGAAAATTGCTGATGTGGCAATTTTCTTCCGTTAAAACCCCATCACCACCACCTACAGCCATCACCACCACCTACAGCCTCTGCCGCCGCGATTTTTGAGCCACCACCACTTAAAGCCATCATCTCCACCACCACCAGGTCGTCACCAACTACTTCCGACACCGTTTGAACATCAGATTTGCTCAAGGCAACCCCTTCTGCTGTCATTTGGACAATAATTTTCTCCAACCGTCTCAACAAATTCGAGCAAACAAAGAATTTAGGAATGGGCGGCGGCCTAGTCGGCGGTGGAAGGTGCAAAGGTGGTTGGTGATGGCGTGGTTCAAACGGGCGGTGAGAAATGACAGCGGGAGGGGAAATGACAGTTGGTGACGACCTGGTGGTGGTGGAGATGATGGTTGTAAGTGGTGGTGGCTCAAAATTTGCAGCGGCAGAGGCTGTAGGTGGTGGTGATGGCCGTAGGTGGTGGTGATGAGGTTTTTAACGGAAGAGAATTGCCACATCAGCAATTTCCGTCCAGTATGGACGGAAAATGGGGCCAGGTGCCTTAGAAATGGCGTTTTGAAAGTTCAGGTGTTTAATTGACCCTATCTAAAGTTCAGGTGTTTTTGGGACATTGAGTGTAAAGTTCAGGTGCCATTTTGAAATTTTTCCCAATTTTTTTTGATTTTGACATTTATGATCGAGAGAAAAAACCTCACACCCCACACATGCACCTGACTAATTATGGCCTCTCCAATCCTCCAACAGAGATGTTAATTCACCAAGAAAAAACGAACATGAAATTAATGGCTATGGTAGAAGACCTAGCGTGCATATCGTTCCCGTTGCAACGAGTTTTGAGATAAATATTGAGTATATAATCTTATCTCAGTGTTTTTTTTGTATGAAACACAACTCCTTCAACTCGAATTCGGTTACGCAACTATACACAATCAAAATCAACCATACTACGTACCAAAGTTCAAATGGGTGAAAGTGTGTACATTCACTTGGGTTTTTTTCTAAAGTCGTGCCTTGTAAATGAAAAAGTATGACATTTTGGTGTGTATATATGTAGAAGTATGACAAACTTGTCCCAAGAAGTATGCAAATGCATGTGTAGTCCGCTTTGCTTGTCCCTTGAACGTGGATTTTCACATACTACTAAAAATAATTATTACCGTAGATAATAAATTGGAAAGTTTTCTTACACACCATCCAAGAGACTACATTAAACCCTTTAAACGAAACAAATTTCAAAAATATCACCGGAAATTTTATTTTTGTGTCCCCGAAAATGCATGTTTGTGTACGCCAAAATAATAAACACACAGCACGCAAAGATAATGTAGAACTGAAAATAGAACCGCTAACTAGACACGGATATTTTATGTAGTTACCCAAGACTCACACTACTTACCACTATATATTAAATGAATAAATAATACTACCAGTTACATTGGCTGTAGCATATGACAAATAACTTTAACCGAAGGTTTGCATGAGTAGTTACCGTAGTACCCATGTTTAGTTTTTATGAACTCTGTTTGAACCCTTGCCTTACGGTGCGTTTGGCTGGCGGATTTGATTTTGGGTGGATTTGTAATGAGGGCGGATTTGATGGTGGATTTGTAATGAGGGTGGATTTGTAATGAGGGTGAGCCCACCTCCTAAGAATGGTGGATTTGTAATGAGGTGTTTGGATGGTTTTTTGAGAAGTAGGATTTGGAGGGTGGATAAGAAGGCAAATGACTTAATTGTCCCCATTTACTCCTTTTTTTCCCTCTCATATCCAGACCCCTTTTTTCTCTCTCTCAAACACCACCGCCACCATGTCGGCGGCAACCATCTCCTACACACCGCTACCGGCCACGCACGTCGATGCCGCCACCCACGCTTCCAGATCATCTCTCACTCTTTCTCTCCCTCTCTCTCGCTCAGTGGCGGCCCCATGTAGGGGCAAGGGGGGTCAAACGACCCCGCTGGACTGAAATTTCCTACTGCCATGTATATATAATTTTGGGTATTTTGGTAATTTTGCCCCCATACCCTATAGATTATTTTCTAATCTTGCCCTAAGTAACAAAAAATAAATATAACTATGCCCAAATAATTTTTCTGGATCACCTCCAATCTTTTCCTTTTTTGTGGTCCCAGAACTTTTTAACTTTCTCTATGATGGGTTATCCACACCCAATTATTTTTCGGTTTTACACCCATTGCTTTTGCCTTTTAAATGGTCTCTCTATACACGGTCATAGATATGCAACTCCAAGAGCTTAACAATCGTTTTAATGAGGTGAACACTGAGTTGCTTATTTGTGTTGCATGTCTTAATCCATCCAACTCATTTGCAAGTTTTGACAAGCAAAGGTTGAATTGTTTTGCTGAATTTTATCCTAAAAACTTCTCGGATATTCGATCATTTAATGAATGTTATGTTCCATCATAAAGCGGAGCACAGCCACATAGATAATTTTCTTTTTTGTGTTCTAATTATTCTTTAACTCCTCTCTCTCTCTCTCCCTCCCTCCCGCAAGTAATACGACATACTACTTTTTGGTTGAATCGATCTCTTTTCGTTTAGTATTCTAATGTATACTCCCTTCGTCCTATTTTGATATATCCCTACGAAAAAATGTGCAATTTTCAAATAAAAAATAAAGTATTCATTCAGTTCATAATTTTTAAATTTTCTTACCAAATTAAAATCGAGATCTTTAATTTAGTACAAAGAAACTCAGAAAATCAAGTGCGAAAATAATTTAAACTTTTATCTGAAAAATTAACATACTTTCGAGGGACCATCAAAATTGAATGAAGGAGTATATGCTATAGATTTTTGACCCCGCTGATGGTAAATCCTGCGTCCGCCCCTGCTCTCGCTGGTAATGTCTGAAACCCACCGGAATGGCCATTTTTTTTTTTTGCGATTTGTTGATGAAATTGAACAATTATCATGTAATTCGTTTTGGGTTTTGATGTTGCTGAATTTTTTTGCTGGATTTTGTTGAAAAATTATCATGTAATTCGATTTCACAAACTACAGTGTTTTGGTTTTGGGGTTTTGCTGTTTCTGGGCAACGACAGGGGTGGATTTGGAGGGGCAATTTAGTACAAAAACGCCCGGATTAGCTAACGACAGGGGTGAGGCCGTCGTTAGCAAATCCACCCGCAGGTGGATTGCTTCTCCCAACAGTAAACAAATCCGGGTGGGAGAAAATCTTGCCAAACACCGGAGATGGGGTGGGACCGGGATATGTAAGGGGGGCGCTTGGCTAATCCCCCCTCAAATCCACCAGCCAAACAGGCTGTTAGGGTGCTGTCTTCTGGGACCCCCGCTGCATGTGTTGCCTCCTATCGTGGAGCGTGAGGAAAATCGAATCAAGCCTCACAAATCTATCATTTTCCCGGGAGGAACAAACAAAAGTAGACAAAGGGAGTATATATATGCCAAACCCCCGACGATGGCCTAGTAATCAAGGCCAGAAATTTACGGATTCACTCGATAGTCACTCCTAAGCCTTGCATCCGAAACGTCCTGCCCCCCACCCTGGGCTAGGCAAGTCAAATCCCAAATGATCAGCAAAGCGCGACCCAAATGGAATCAAGCTTGACAGGTCCACGGTTTTCCCATGATGAACAAACAAAAGCGGACAAAGGACTTATATATGTGTTGAACTCCAACGGGTGGCATGGTGGGCAGAGCTTTAAGAGTTCACTAACTCTTGTGCTGGGTTATCAATTCTTAGGGCATCCTCATCAGACTCGACAAAAAAAACACCAAATTTAACCTCAAAAACACCTTTTATAAATTAGCAAGCCACTTATCAAAAAATTCACAAAATTAGACTCTCTATCCTAACTTTACTATTCTACTCAAGTCTCATAAAAAAAAACCCTTTGTCTTAAAATATTCTTCCCCAGTTGGGGAATTGTGCAAGTGGAGACTTTAATGAATAAAAAATTATTAAACAGAGAGAGAGAGAGAGAGACGGAGAGAAAGAGTGAATGGGGCCGGCGGGGTGCAGTTGGCAGAGAGGAAATGACGAGTTACTGTAGCAATATATTAAAGTATTTGGTAACCCATGAACAGTAACATTACCCAGCTAGCGAGTTACTGTTGCAAATATATAAATTTTGCAATTTAGCCCAACACTTGTTGAGGCTGATTTTCTGGGGTTTTCTACCATTTGACTCAACAAAATAACCACAAGGGGTATTTGTAGTACCTGATGGGGATGCTCTTATGGATTAATTACTTGATCCATACAAGATTTTGCCTTGACTTTATATAAGCCCCACTAGTGAATGCCGGAATTGACCTCTCATAAATTTGATGATTGTAGGTTCGAAGTGCTCGTAAACTACCTGGGGTTGCCCCAATGGTTAGGGCGAAAGCCAATGACTTTTAGGAGAAAGAAATCTTTCTGGTTAGGTGTTCGATTCTCACGGCGAGTACATGTGCTAAGCGGGGGGTCCAATTTGCGCCAGCTCCTTCCGAGTTTGGGTCGTGCGGTGGAGTTAATTAGTGGCTCAGAATTGTCAGTTATCAAAAAAAAAAAAAAAAAAAACTTCCTGGACACCAGAGTTGTCAACATGACAACATCACAAGAAGGAAAAATATTGTTCTGGTTTGGCCAAAAAAAGTCCATCTGTCGCAAAGGACAACAGATGCCATACACAGGCTAGCAGCCAGTAATGCCGGTTCAGATTATAAGCTCGTGGGGCCCAGTGGGAATTGACTTAATTTGTATTTTTGTGTAATTTAAAAAGCTATTCTCCTATTTGAAGATTCCGTTGAGAGTGAGAATCGAAAAAAACAGAGACATACCCACCCAAAAGGAGGAGAGTAGTTACAAAATGAATCTTGTCAACAAGCCTCCTCTTTTTTTCTTTTTTCCTTTTCTTTTTTTTTGATTTGGAAGTTAGTTGTGCCCGGAGTTGTGCATCTCACCTAAATTCTTTTTTCCATTTCTAAAAGATGCACTATTCACATCGGAACAAGAAATTAGCTGACCACAATATATTTTCAAATTTCGAACTTAAAATGTCTAAAGTTTGAAGCTCATTCAGAGATTTAGGGGCCCTGTAGAAGGTTGTAGTGAGGCTAATCTGGCAGTCCATCTCGATACCGATGGCTCGGATTTAATCCAAATATCAAATAATTTGAGCCATTCGTTGTTTGATTTAAAATCCGAAATGTTTATCTTGATAGACAATCAAATGTTCACTATAATCCTGTATTGAGGCTCTCTTTACAGACCCGGACATTCATATTACCACTTTAGTTAATCCATTCAAATGAGTTTATGGATTTTATCAACATTTAATAAAATCAACCCCCTAATTTTATTCATTCGTGAAAACATGTGATAAAATCTGTGGAATTTTGCATTCAAAAATCTAAAAAATATACAAATTTTATCAAATGTTTTCACGAATAAATAATATCAAGAAGTTAATTTTATCAAAATCTTGATAAAATCTATTGGAAAACTAACCCTGAGAATCTTGTCAACGAGGCCTTTTTCTGTTTTGCTGCACTCTTGCATATGTTGTCTTCTTCGAAAAGATCTTGGACCAAAGGGTCTATGATTTCGACTGTGTCCCGTTGGTACATAATAACATAAATGGATGGTGATGGAGGGCTATATGGGCCCACAAGGAATTCCATTTTACAACTCTCGTGGTCGTTTAGCATATCATATGTACAAAAATTTATACTAAAAAATTGGGTGACACTAACCGATGACAACTTCTGAATTCAAAATTTTTGTGACACTTTGAGGATTTTGTGGTAAAGCTATCTGCTATATTTTATTATACAAATCAAATCTTATGATGTGATAAAGGTCGTTTTTTTATATTGTTCGGTTGTTTTCTTGTCAGCCTCTCAATCTTTTGGGTCTTGATAGGCTTTCTCGCTTTTCTCTTGTCCCTTTTAATCTTGTATCTTTGATATTTGATTAATAAAATCTTTTTGCAGTGCAAAAAAAAGGTTTTTTTTTGTCACAACGATAACAGATGATATTATTAAAACACAACCGAAACATTAGGCGGAAAAATCGTCCCTAGAAAGGGGATCAAGCAACCACAATGGGGGGACTCAGTTCAACGACTATACCCCAAACCACTAAAACCTAGTAGGGTATAGTCGTTAGACTCATTTTTTATTAGTCTCATTTTGTTGGTTTATTATGTATTGCGAAATGACCGGCTTAAATGATACACTAGATGTCTTTGAAGGTTCATTATAGCCAAACATTTAAGCCCGAGGCGAACTTCAAGATTGGACCTTCTGTACTTTTATGAGCAAAAAAAAAAAAAAAAAAGTTAATTAATCAAAAATGAAAAGATTAATTAGATTAAAATTTTGAAAGTTTATAATAAAAACGTAAACGTACAACATAATAATCATGTTTCTTTCATTTCAATAAGCAAAATTAGTAAATGCGCTAGCATAACCAATCTTTCCCACAATGATCTCCTTTACAATGGACAAAAAAGAGTCCTTTTCTTGAATGTGGTTATTTATTTGGAAAATGCTAAACTCGGCTCAAAGGTGGAGAATAATAGGTAGAAAATGCATAAATATCCGAGAAGTATTCTTGAACATAATAACTAGGTAGCTTTGGTTTCAAGCAAACACATTGTGATTCCTCATTCCGCGACACCTGATTTAAGATTCACAAAGACGTGTTAAGCCAGGTTGTTTCACAAAAAAAAAAAACACACTCTTTAAGTCAGCTTGTTCCAGGATAAAACTTGGGTGAGAAGTATAATTTCTGCTTTGAAATGTCCGAATTGCCCTTCAGAGTTATTAGTGTTGGGTTGCATTTTAAATTGCATAAGGACAATATTGTCAAAATTTATCATAAGTCAGTAAACATGCTGGTTTTGGCTTACTAACTTTTAATTGCTAAAATAATTTTTCCTTAATTCAGGTGTTGTGGAACACCATTAAGCCAGTAACGCTGGAACAACCCGGGCACCTCAACCATGAAAAAAAAGGATTCGTGGATATATATTCATTTTTGGATACGAGTGTAGGGATACGCCTTAAACTTTAATATTTTTAATTATTTTTAATATATATGTTATATATTTCTTAAAAAAATGTGGCCCAATCCCAATACAACCCCCAAATTCCTAATAAGATGAACTCTAGACAACACAAATAGGCCCATATAGCCTAATTTAATAAAGAAGCCCAAAGAAACCGATTCCTATTTATATCGAATAAAGAAGCCTACATACAAAACCATTAGTTCCATTTAGTAAAGAGGCCCAACTACATTAGTAGAAAGTAGAAACCCTACATCCAATTCTTCTTCGTCTCATCTATTGCAGGCTTGCAGCATGCAGTAGCTGCGATCTGCTTTGTCTGACGCAATCTAATGCTCCGTCGTCTCTTTTTAACATCCAATTCTTCATTTTAATGTGGGATTTCGGTTAATGTACACATGTTAACGACCAGCTCATGTTATTTGTTTTTCTTTCATTTTTTTGGCCTTTTGTTTCTAATTAGCATGGGGGACTACAAACAAGCCGAGCTTTGTTGTGTTCAAGCTCAGCTCGTTTGCTTAACGAGCCCAAAAATCGAGCTCGAGCTCAGCTCGTTCTTAAACGAGCCGAGCCAGACTAATTTACTTAACGATCCTCTTTAAACGAGTTGAGCCTATAAAACGAGCCGAGCTATATTGTGAGCCGAGGCGAGATTTTGCGCGATGATCGTTCGACTTGTTTAGTAAACGACCCCAGAACTCGAACTTGAGCTCGGCTCGATTTGTAAACAAGTCGAGCCGAGCCGAGCCTTAATAAGCCGAGTCGCAAGCTGCTCTCGGCTCATTTGCAGCCATGTATAACAAAAAGTTGACATAATTTTCCTTGTATCATCGTAAAGTGCTTTGATCTGTTGATTGTAATTGCTTCATCAAAGTCTAAATAACATAGTAGCTATAGTTCTTAGTACAAGTGTCTAATACTCTAGATGTTTAATAAGGCCACAAGGAAGATTACAAGAAACTAAGCTACACAATAACCAACCGGCAGGTTGTCGAATCAGAAACCGTGTTAAAGAAAAAAGAAACCGTGTTACACGTGATATGGGCACACGAATATGTGGTGGATAAGTGTGTTGGAGCATCGCTATCATAAAATAGTTGGTCGTCAAGCACAAATTCAAATCTGGGACTTAGAATCACACTATTAAAAGTGATGGGTACCACGTGGCACAGTCCGTCTCATTGCTACGATGATCCGGTTTATATTTCAAAGTTCTAAGCAGTGATTTTGGACTCCGGACCTGAATAATCTGTCATTTGGATGTAACAGAACAGTTCCAGTGACTAGAGAGAATGCAGTTCTTTATTTCCGTCTTTCAATCCTTATTCGCTTTACTACTTAAACAATAGAAAGCCCGTTACTTCCTCTTATCATTTTTAAGTGTTTGCTTCGTTAATTCAACTTATTAAATAATTATCATTATTACATTTTTCAAATTAACTTTTACCTCAACTTTACACTTTTTACATAACTATTAACTCCACTTTCTAAAATCGTTCTCCACTTTTACCCATTAACTATTTACCCACTAACTTTGCAAAAGGACAAAATGATAATTGTACAAACTTTTACCCATTAACTTTTCAGAAGACATACTTATTAAGGGACAATCCAAAATGAAAATGTCTACACTACAAAGGGGACGGAAGGAGTATGAAATAATCTTCTTTTTTTTTCATTTTTCTTCGGCGAAGTGTTAAAGAAGGAATGAAAAAAAAAAAAACATCCACTCCCTTGGAGTGAGAAGATTTTCTGGGCCGTGTTGTTCAATACATATTGGTTGGGTTCAATGGGAGAGCCAGGAAATGGAGGGACCGACTTATAAAAAAAAAAAAAAAAAATTTGATTGACGGGACTTGATCGACAACGGCGATGGTGGACTGTGTATGTATGTATGTCGACTGTGTGTGTAATGTTTATTTTGTGATATATATTTTTTGAATTAATAATAATATTTTAATACTCCCTCCGTCACTTTTTAAATGTGTTGCTTCGTAAATCCAACTTATTAAAAAAACATCATCATTACACCTTTCACATCAATTTTTTCACTTTCCACATCAACTTTTACCTCCAGTACTTTCCAAAATTATCCTTCACCCTTACCCATTAACTTTTTACCCACTAACTTTTCAAAAGGGCAAAATGATAATTCTACAAACTTTTACCCATTAACTTTTCAAAACACACACTTATTAAGGGACAACCCAAAATGAAAATGTCAATACTTAAAAAGGGACGGAGGGAGTAAAAGATAGGTAAAATGGATGGGTATTGTTGGAGTATTGAGAGGGATGGGTTAGCTTAATGCACTGTACATAAGCATTTTTGGCTCAAAATATACCTTAGCTGTTGTTTTTGCTCTTATCACAGTTCAACGGAAAGGATTCCTCGCTGAAACCTTCAGGTCTCGTGTTTGAGTATTGCTTCTTGCGGTTTTTTTTTAAACCAATATATTTGGAATTAATATACACAAAAAATTGTAAAACTTCTTCATGCGAGATGTGGATTGAACCCGCAACCTTGCGCTCTAGGTGTTACTCATCTCAAATGAAGATTACACCAAGTGATGCTTTTGAACCTCAAAGTGAACAACAAATATATACAAATTTTAAAAAGGCTCCATTGTTAAAACTCGCTTAGGGCTCCGAAAATTTTAGGGTCAGGCCTGCTTGAACCTAAGCTTTATCAAGCACCCCAACATGGTTATCAATATCAACAAAACCTAAGTCTGCACCGTATAAATTCTTTCAGCATCAATCAATCATAAACACCAAAATCATTAAGATTGAAATATATGAACCCGAGTTGCTAACAAAAATTGATTTAAATATATGGACCCGAGTTGTTAACAAAAATTGAGAGTATGAACGGATATGGAAAGATGAGGTATGGTGAGGAGCTGATTACTTAATCCTGAAAGTAGACATATAATTTATTTTTGCAGAAAATATATAAAAGCTGGAATATCATAAAAATCCTAAGGGGTTTTAGCCACGAGATCACATGTTTCATTCCTACGAAGGCCAAAAATCCGAAGATCTGGTTATAAAAAAAAATGATATTTTCAAAGCATTTGCCGAGATAATGATTGATCGAGGAATATTCACTTCCATAACCATATGTAGCTTTAATTCAACGCCCAGAACTTGAAATTATGCTCCTCGTGGAAAGTAGAAATTGAGATTCAAATTCATCTCGTAGAAGAGAAATTATTTTATGCTTTAGGAGCAATATTGCTCCAAAGAGCCTACGAACAACACATTTATGTTATGTCCACACACAGTTGAGTGGAGTTTACACAAATGCGTGATTCAGAAGCCCATGTGCAACAACACTTCTGGAGCATGGAATAACTTGTCCTCCTCGAACGAATATAATGGGATTGAATCAATTTGCAAAAGTTCTTCTTGGATCCAAAGACACGTCCGAAAATCTTTCTGCCTTTTGACGGCTCAGATCTATAGAAGCCGAGATGAAGTTTGACTCATTGTTTGCTGAATGGATGACTCAGATTGTGCACTACAGGGTTCTAGTGCATCCTTGCATTACTGGAACTCCGGCTCTGAGGGACAGAATTATATGGGGTGTATAGTGGAGGAGGCATATGCCAATCCAGTTTCAAAAAAATAATTTTTTAATACTAATGTGATGCAGCGAAGCGTATGAACTAAAACGACGCGAAACAAGAACAATCACAAACAACGATTGAGCCGTAGATACTCTCTCCTTGAACAACAAATTTTAAGAATAATCTTGTTTTCTGTAATTCAATAACAACTAAATTGCCCTAAGGCTTACAATAGCTTTTATAGGATCATAGAGACCCTCGACCAATTAGGAAACTAAATAATTAAGGTCTTGATTGCAAATTAAGCCTTAATTAAAAGAAATCCGAAAATTACAAAAAAAAAAGAAAAATTCTGATTTGACTAGAAAATAAAAAACTAGAAAGAATTATAAGATTGCCAAAACAGACGGCAACTAAAACTGAGTTTTCTACTAGAAGTTATAAGAGAATCAATTATTTCCTAAAACGGCAAAAATTTTGGGGGCCAAGATGGCATCGAACAGCCAAAATCCATCGTTGATCATCGCCGGAACAACAATGAGAAATGCGCAGAAACTTGTTTACATTCAACCATGCATAGTCTAGGCCTTTTCGCCAAAATGGGTCGCGCAACTTAAAAATGACGTTTGGGACGAATACGGTCCAAACGATCCAGGAATGTGGACGCAACTTGGTCTGCATCATAATGGAAGTCGATATGGTACTTATCGGTACCCAAATAACTTCATTTGTTACATAACAAATGGGAATATAGTAATAAAAAAAAAGTTTAATTGTTACATAACAAATGGGAATATAGTAATAACTTCATTTGTTACATATCAAATGGGAATATAGTAATAACTTCATTTGTTACATAACATACACGAGGTCGAGCTTTAGTAGCCTGATTCACTTATCAAGTTGGCCCTGTGTTGGGCCCAAGAGGACAGCAGCTTCCTTTTCCCAAGTACGTAAAATCATAGTACTAAGGCTGTGTTTGGATGACCGAAATCTTGAGTAGGAATTATAATATGATTACCATGAATCAAATTCCTGAGAATTTAATTGGTTAGAAATAGGAATATGAGTACCGGGAATCGAATTTCTAGGAATTGGATACCTGGAGGAATTGCATTTTGGTGTTTAGATTAATTCACTTATTTTGCGTGGGAAACAATTATTTGAAAATTTGTTAGAGTCAAAATTTCATTTTCTTAATGAATGAACCAAGAATCTGAGATTCTTATGTGGTAAGGGAGGGATCAGTTCCCACTGTGTCTGAGAATATGATTCCTGGTTGAATATGTCATCAGGAATCACATTCCTATATATTCCTGTATTTGGCAAACGTTAGAATCAGAAAAGTCTGGCATCACATTCTCGTTCTTATCTCTTTCAAACGTGGGAATAGAAGACATTACATTCCCATTCCCCCTCGAAATTACTGTCGTCCAAACTGAGCCTTCTCTTGCAATCTTACGTACACTCGTGTCTATAAATAGCCATGGGAGTTGGGTTGCTCCAAGTATCAAAGTAAGCAAAAGCAAAGAGTAGTCCTGCTTTTAGGGGGGTGTGTGAGAGAGAATGTCGAGGCAGCAACGGGTGGAAACGAAAACCAATCCAATTGCTTATGTTATCGAGCCCGGGCTCGATGCAGCACACGGTGTGGTCGCAGTGGCGACTTTAGGCATCCCAAACAGTGTCCCAATCAGTCTGTTGTGGCCTTTGGCACCTAACGACAGCGTCATTCACGGCACTGCTCAAGGCATAACGAACTGGCCCTTTGACGAACACCCCAGCGACACGAAAACCACCACCAAGAAAGAAACAACCAAAAAGAAGCCCGTCGTCGTCAGCCGCAGCAGTAATGATGATAACAACGACGACAAGGATGATAGTGACGATTCTGAGCCACCGCAGCGCAACAAGGGTGGCCCCAGTGCCGACTTGCTCAAAGTCGGCAGGGAAGAATTTGACATCATAGACACCTACCTCTCAAGCAGGAGCAGCTTTCGGGGATATCCGAAACAGGGTCGACGAATCACAATGTTTTGAAGAGAACGAATATGTGCCCGTAGCATTGCTCTATATATGTGTGGGATCTTTCGCAAACGGGTGTCCATGATTGGCTCCTTGCCAATCATTGGTTTTGGGTCTCGGTTTGGGCGGTTTCTTTGCTCCTTGAGCATGTTCTGTTGTTGTCTTGTCCTTTTAATCTTGTTCTTATTTCAAGATTAATAAAATCTTTTTGCCTTGCAAAAAAATATATGTGTGGGATGAAAAAGAGTAATGCAAGTTACTTTCTGAAGCCCATGAATAAGTTCTGCTGTATGATCACTACCATATATGTTAAATTAAATGTGTGGAATCTGTATTATTTTCATCTTATATGAATTGTTGTTACTTTTTAGTTTTGCATTAAATTTCTTCAAATTATTTATTCACCTAGACAAAAGAAACAAAGAATGTAAAATTGTTATCCACGGCTTAAAATAGTTTACTAACGACTAAAGTAATTCAAAATATATAATAGTAGATTCCTTAGGTCTTGACAAGTAAATAATTTGAAATAAACAAATTGACACAATAATAACATAGATTTATCTTGGAGACGAAAATAGATATGGGAAATATCCAGATCGGGCAATTCTGGACACATCTGTATCATTACTCGTAATATATATGCTATGGGAATTGGAGTGCGAATTTAGTTGAGATGGAGATTAAGGGAGAATTAGGAAGATAAAATTGAAGAGAGAATTGTTTGATGAGTATTTTGCCAAAAGAAACGTATATAAATTACGCCTATTCTAACAATACTGCATGCCAATTAAACAAAAATAAATATTTGACGAAATACTTGACATTTTCACAAAGGAGAGAATCACATATGCCAATTAATGGTTAGTTATTAAGTCCAATAATTCATTGCTGCTTTTGCATGTTGAGGAATTGCTACTGCCATCTTGAGTTTAGCCAGGGACGGAGCCAGGATTTCATATCCGAGGGGGCCACAACACAGACAACAAAATTTTAGAAACACGATATCTAATTGCTCTTAACAAATGTCTTGATAGTACCCATTGCAAGGGCAATTTTGGATTGGGCAGGGGGGCCAATCAAGGTTTTACACTATCAAAAATAAAAAAATTGCAGTGGCAATTTTGGATTGGGCAGGGGCCAAGGCCCCTAATAGCCAAAGGGTGGCTCCGTCTGGATAGCCTCTTGGAGTCCGTTTTTCTTGTACAAAATTTTTGGGGGGTAAATTTCACTGACCTCCCCTGAGGTTTCTGACAAGAGCAGAGACCTCCCCTGAGGTTTCTGAAATGCCACTTACCTCCCTTGCTTTACCTGACAATGTCAAGATTCCCCCATTCTGTTATCTAACCTCTAACGACGTTTACTTGGCAAATCTGATGACCAAAAACCCCTTCCTCCGTCTCTTCCTCCATCTCTTCCTCATCTGTGCAAGTCGCTCACAAATTGCTACCACCACCCAACCCAATCACAAACCCTATGCCTCCAAACTTAACCAATAGCCGCTCATGTCCTAAACGCACAGACAACACCCACAATCCACCACAGGACCACCACTCTTAGCTGATTTTTCTATATATAAAAATGACGTAAAATTTTTCTGGTATTTATTTTTCCTATTTTGGAAGAGAGTTACGGTACACATTCTACACAACCTTTGGTGGGGGAGTTCGCATTTGGTGGTGAATTTTTTTGTCGGAGAAGAAGGTATCACTAAAATGGGTTTCAGGTGCCTACCAAAAAGAAGCATGCGCCAGTATGTCGAAACCCTCGTTTTTGCCAATGATCCCCAGTGACTTCGGCACAAGTTTCTGATTATCTAGAGTGGTGGTGTGGTAAGGCGTAATGTGATGATTTGGAGAGAAAGGTAGAGATCTTGCTTCAATTGTTCAATTTAATTGCTTACACTGTAAACCCATTGGGCATTAGTTCTGTTTTTGCTTCAATTGTTCATTTGTGTTGTTTATACATGTAAACCCACTGAAGACAAGTTTCATTTGGTGAATTGTCCAACCAACATAAAATTTCTTAGATCTGATTGTGTATTCTACCAGATTGTGGTCTAAACCGTTAAATAAGTTGGATTCAAGGTAAATAGGAGTTTTAGTATTTGTATATTTTGATTGGGAACACATATGGGAGACCTAATTTGGGGCAACAATGGTTCTTAAAAGATGGGTTTACATGACTGATTGTTTACTCTGGGAAGAATTGGGTTTTCATTTTTGGTAGTTTGCTTCATATGAGATCCTAATCAATGTCTATGTACCTATTCCATTATCATAGGCATAAAAATGAGGAAAGGAAGAGAATGAAGTAAAAACAGAGTAGAAAAAGAGGAGAAAAGAGAGGTTGGGTATTCCATAGTGTTGCTTTGGTCTGAATCAGATGAGTTGGAGGGAGAGAGAGCGGGAGAGGGATGAAGAGAGGAAAGACGTATATAGAAGGGGTAATTTTGACATTTTAGCAACTAAGATTTCTGAAATTAATGGGTTCTGTTAAGTTTCTAACAGAAAGAAGACAGAAGGGGGCATTTATCTATTGTCAGGTAAAGTAAGGGAGGTTAGTGGCATTTCAAAAACCTCAGGGGAGGTCTCCGCTTTTGTCAGAAACCTTAGGGGAGGTCAGTGAAATTTACCCAAATTTTTGGCTACTTTTGGGTGTAACACTTTGGCTCATTTATCAACACCATAAGGCGGGGAATTTTCCTTCTTTTTATTTCCCTCGATGTACCAATGTTGAGTTATGAATAATTTTTTTTTTGCCGATAAAAAAAAGCAATATATATGTCATCGGTTAATACAGTATTAAAACTTTTTCACCCAATAATATACTCCTTTTGTCACAATTTGTTTGCCTATTTTTTTTTTTTTATTGTCCAATTTTACATTGCTTTGTAAAAAATACTTTAATGGCTAACATATTACAGGGATTACATGTTTGGACAAGCCTAACATGTTACAGGGATTTACCGGCTGATCCAAGAAATTGACCCAATGCACCACGAAGTCCTGCGCATCAAGCAAAAAACAAAATAAGAATGTCGGCAGAATTTCTACCCAAATTATCTCCAAATTCCACGTTAACTCCACAACTCCATTTCTCCTTCGCGAACTCCACTTTTTTTCTTTTTTTTTTTATCGGAATTTCTTTCATTAATCTTTATAAAGGGGTAAAAAGAGTAAAAGGATCAGATGCACACCGGCATACACCACCGTAATGATTGGAGAGAGATAAAAATAGAAATGAGAATAATAATAAAAAATAAAGATAATGATTGGATAGAAATGTAAATAATGATTGAGAAAACCGGTCTCGAAGCCCAAAATGAACAAGGTCTAAGTGGGAGCAAGACTCCTAAGTCATAAGAAAAGATCACTTTGCCAACCCCTTAGGGTTTATATTTATTTTTGGTTGAAAACTATCAGTCCTAGTTTATTTGTTTTATTTAGCCACTCCCTCCATTCCTATTTTAGTGTTGACTTTTCCAGTTTAGGTTGTGCCTTAATAAGTGTGTTTTAAAAAGTTAATGGGTAAAATGTTGTACAATTATTGTTTTGCCATTTTGAAAAGGTAATTGAAATTCACACCCTCCAAATTGTTATCCGCACCCCCTTTTTGTCTTTCAGTGAGATTTTTACACTTGAAAATTTCACTAGAAGACAAAAAAAGGGGTGTGGATAACAATTTGGGGGTGTGTGAAAATCACTCCCATTTTGAAAACTTAGTGGGTAAAGAGTTAATGGATAAAAGTGGAGGTAAAAGTTGATATGAAAAGTATAAAATGGAGGTAAAAATTGATGTGAAAGGTGCAATGATGATGTTATTTTAATAAGTTGAATTTATGAAGCAACACACTTAGAAAGCAATAATGATACACGTACAGCAGTTTGCTCCAACAAACTTCTCCAACAGCCAAAACGACGTCGTTTTGTTTTTTTTTTTTTAAAAAAAAAAAAAAATCAAAATCAGATTTGGCGAGGGTCTCTCATTTCCTTCGACCAAGAGAGAAAGAGAGGGGCAACCACCTCCCATTCCACCACCACCACCGGCGATCCCACCGGCGACCCAGCTTCTCCGGCCTCCCTCTCCACCTCCGGCGACCCCCGCTGCAGCCGCCTCCGTCGCCGCCGCCAAGAAAGGTCTGAAATAGATGACCCTCGCCAGCGATCTCTTCGAACCGACGCACACGAAGGAATTCGAACCAGACGCACACGAAGGTTGCTCTCTCTCTCTCTCTCTCTCTCTCTCTCTCTCTCATTCATTCATGTAGATAACTCCTAATTGGAAACCCTAATTCTTGAGAAACTAGGGTTCATGATTGAAAACCCCCTAATTCGAATAGAACACAAACAACCGATGGTTTTATCCACTGATCCAAAGCCAAGGCTAAAATGGACTCCAGAGCTTCACTGGCGATTTGCCGACGCCGTCTCTCAGTTTGGTGGAGCAGACAGTTATGATCACTTCATTGGTTTTGATTACACAATGATATCTGCATATACATACATACATACATATAATTACATGTACTGATTTCTTTAATTCGTTGTCTATGATCAGAGGCAACACCAAGAGCCTTGATGAGGATGATGAGAATTCCTGGACTGACTTTGTACCATTTAAAGAGCCATTTACAGGCACTTCTCTGTTTTTTGCTTTGCAATGGTACATACAAATTTTTGTTGGGAAATTTATTAAATTCAACTGTAATGGTGCGGTTTGTTTACTTTACAAAAGCTTGGCACATTGCTGGAACTGATTTCTTTTCTGCAGTCTGTTAGGTCGTTTTTTTTTGGACTAAATTCAGTAATTTGAGCATTGGCTAAATTGTATATGGCATGTCTGAGCTTGGAAACATGATTTGAAGTTATTGTGAGTTGCGGTATATTGACCCTTGTTAAGTTACTAGAATGAGGTCCTCAATTTGAAACACTTTTAATTGCTTTTTGAGGGTTATATCAACTTTGACTATTGTTTTTTTGGTGGTTGAACATACCCTACATGTGGTTGTGCATGACCATTGATTGTTCAATGTTCATTTCACGTGTCTTTTACTTATAGGTCATTGTTTAGAACTGTAGTTCTTGTCTTTCTCACTCCAACTCAGTTTCATCTACTGAAGTTTATGCTTTGAATTCTACTACCTTTGTTGCTTAGCACATGTGGCAAACCGTGTGATCATTCCTGACTTTTTTTGTTATTGTGGTTATTGTTTTCTCTTGTAGTCGATTTGTTTTGAATGTCCCAGAAGAAGATCAACAGTCGTTTGAAAAGAAGATCAACAGTCGTTTGAGAGAATTTTATTCCTTGTGGAGTATGCACATTGGTTCTATGAGGACAACTCAGTGGAAAACAATCCGTCGTTGAAATCATTCACTCTGAAGGAGTTTACATCTTTAAGTATCCTCATCTGTGTCTATTTTGAGTTGTATTTTCAGTAAGGTTATTACAGCATAATCTGATAGTGTCCTTGTAGCATATACTTCTGGTTTGTATGTATTTACACGTCAAGTGCAAGTGAGAAGGTTGGCTAACATTTCTTATATTATCAGAGTACTTATATTTTCCTTAATTAATTGTAGTGTTTAACAGCTGTGATGTTTTGAGACCTTATGTTGCCCACATAGAGGACTTCACTTCATACAAGGTTCGAGTTCCTGCTTCAGCTTGCCAAGCTTCAGGGATCAAAGAGTAACCCACAACCAGGACCTTTTTTTTTTTTTTTTTTTTTTTTTTTTTTTTTGATAACTGGGTGGTCCGGGCCAGCTTATGCGCACCTCGACTAATCCCAGGGTCTATGTACGCCCCGCTACACACATAGACCGGGCAAAGCCAATACCCCATGAGAACCATGAGATCTTGTGCAGGTGGCCCCAAGAAGTTAAGAAGAGTTGAACCCAAGACCTCCTCTTCCTTAGGAGGAGTCTTTACCAACTCATCTTTACCAACTCATGACAACCAGGACCTTTTTGAGAAGCAAGGATCAAGTAGGCAAATAAATTCATCCCTAGTCTCCAACAGCAGCTCACCTCTCTTACCGGCCAACTTAGGCTGCTCGGTGAGGAATCATATGGGTGTGAATGTTGAAGATGAGGATGAGGACAAGTAGACAATTAGGCTGTTTTTTTTTTTTTTTGTACAGAGCCAGATTCTGGAACATGTAAAATCTGCACTCATGAATGGTCTTGTTCAAGTAGTGAAAGCCGTAACTTGTACTTGCTACTTGCTTGTAAGAGTTTTATTTTAAATGAAATTTGGGTTATCAACAAGTTTGTTGTTGTAGGATCTGCGTGATTATATTATATAAATTATGCTTACTGCTATTGTTGAATGTCTGATGAGACGTTGATACGTCGGGCTAGGCCAAAAAATAGGGGAGATGCTGTCAAATTTTTTCCAGAAAATGAATAATAGGTGAATTGAATTATAGAGTAAAAAAACCTCACTAAATGCTACTCCCATAACTCAAAAGGAAAATGGAGTTAGATACACTTAAAAAATGGACACAAATAATCACCAATACAGTTACAAAACAATTATGGACACGGGATACGGACACAATATAGATTTCCAAAGAAATTATATTTCCATAAGCAAGACTAACAACATCATTGGATTGTTATGGACACGGGATACAGACACGACACGATACGGACACAATTACTCCAACATTATATATTCATTGGAAGCAAGCAACTATTCTACTCTTCGCCATTATCCTTTGCGTTCATCATATCCGTAAAACTTTGTTGCCCTCCCCGACCATGCCCTTGACTTGATTGCCCTCCCCAACCATGCCCTTGATTTTCAAAAAGACTTGATTGCCCTCCCCAACCATACATTTGACTATTGAATGAACTTGGCATGTTGCTTTGTGAACTTGGAACGTAAGTCACCAATTGGTTACAGGTTGATGCAGTTGGGTCCAAAGTTGGAGAATATGGGAAGATGCTTCCACCTTGTATCATATTTGGTCGCATATTATGTGACATCATGTTTGGCCACATTGGTGGCCCCATGTAAGAGGTCCGGTAACTCTGCCCAACAATAAAAATAAGGGATTATCAAGTAAGTTATGTCAAATGTTACAACATCACCGAACTCCTCACACGCTGCCCTACTCCTTGCATCAACCCAAAATACATTTCTTAGTCTACCCTTTGGACACAAATCCATTGCAAAGAAGAATTCCGAATTGTCGGCTCTCATTCTCATGAAATAACTAAGCATTGCTTCAGCATCTCCTTCTCGAAGTTGTAAACACCGAAGTTTGTCCCTATAATTTCTGCAATCCCTCTCAAGATATGTAACCTTATCCGGTCCCCCAGCCTCAATCCGGAGTGAGTCATAAGTCTTATTCATTTTGATCCCAGCTTTGTCGTTCAATTCAATCTTCCTTTTTACGTGTTTATCAAGCACCCTGTTGCTCTTAAAAAACCTTACCTTTCCTGGGCTCTGTTCTTGATTGTGGTCCAAAACAACCCGGCTCAACCACCACTTTCCATCCTTTTGACATACACCAGCTGTAATGTGAGCTTGACAACCAATTCTTGATTGTGGCCTTGGTTTTACTGGCTTGCTTGTTGTCACTTTTGCCTTTCCTGCACGACTGCATGAATAAGTCGCATCTCTCAATTTTCCATCTTTTCCCTTTCTCGATGTTCTTTTAACTATAGCAAACCCCTTTTGTTTAGCATATCTTGAGTAATATAAATAAGCTTCATCTGATGTGTCGAATATCATTCCGACCTTCGGTTCCTCAACCGTATCTTCACAATTCTTTGTTGCCTCATTTCCATTCTCGTTAGTATCTATCTCATCTATCTTATCACCTTCTTCATTCGAAGGACCACTCCACACCTCTACTTCGTCGTCACTTTCTTGACTCCATTCCTCTTCTTCTACTACTGGAGGAGAATGAGGCATTGCCGATGGAACAGACTCTGGCGACATCATCTACTGGTTCAAAAACAAAAAAAAATACAATTAGTTATATGGGACATGCATGTAATACACAAGCAAGAGAGATAAATATTTGCAGGAGAAAGATACTACAATCAACTGTTTAAAATCCTTTAGAAGACATGAAAAATAATCGAACTTTGTAGCGATTCTGTCAATATCAGTAAGAGTAGTATAATAAACTAGGCTACACAGGAAGTATCAAAATGTCATGATTTGATAATTTCGAATTGGGGGTTTTCGAATTAGGTGGTTCGAATTAGGGGTTTTCAAAAAGGTTTTTCAAATTCTCAAATTGGAACCCTAGTTTTTTTCAATCGATTAGGGTTATCTCTATGAATGGAACAAGCTGTTGGTTAATGGGTCTCTGAGAAGGGTAAATGGGGCCATATAGTCCCAAATCTTAGAAGCGTAAAAAACTAGGCTCCACATGAAGCATCAAAATGTCATGATTTGATAATTTCGAACTGGAGGTTTTCAAATTAGGGGGTTCAAATTAGGGCGTTCAAATTAGGGGTTTTCAAAAAGGTTTTTCAAATTCTCAATTTGGGACCCTAGTTTTTTTCAACCGATTAGGGTTATCTCTACAAATGGAACAAGCTGCCAATCAAGAAAAAATCTAAACATATGAGGAGGAGATGGAAGGAACAAGTGGGGCCATACATCTACCTTAGAAGAAGCACCAGTACCAGGTTAATGGGTTTCTAAGAATGGTAAATGCATAGATATGAGGAGGAGATGGAAGGAACAAATGGGGTCATAAATCTTCCTTAGAAGCACCAGTAATAGCTGGTTCATGGGTCTATCTTGAAGGAGAGGGGGAGGGAGAGAGAGACAGAGAGACAGAGAGAGACTGACCTTTTGTTTCAAAGGGAGACTGATTGAAGCTGGTACCGGTTGTCTGTTGGTGGCGCCGGCGGAGGTGGAGAGGGAGGGAGGAAGGAGGAGGAGAGGGAGGAGATGGGTCAGCGGTGTTGATGGTATCTCAGAAGTGGCTGAGTGAAATGGGGCGGGGGAGGGAGTCCCCGATCTGTTTTCAAATTTTGAGTTTTTTTTTTATTATTAAAAAAAACAGCCAAAATGACGTCGTTTTGGCTATTGGAGAAGTTTGTTGAAGCAAACTGCTGTACGTGTATCATTATTGCTTAGAAAGGAACAAAGGTAGTGTATGATTTGCTTGCTTACAAATTTTAATTTAAGTGCATTTCCATTTACTTTGGACTTGAACTCATGATCTAGTGCAAATAATATTAAAGAAAACTCAAATTATGCACAAATAATATTCAAAAAGCAATACTTATTGATATCCAGTTGAGTTGAATTTGCGCGACCTTCTAAAAAATCATTTTGGAAAACATGAACGTCTCGGATAATCGAGGTGGAAGCCGAAAGTTTGAGGGTAACGTTGACCGTCGCTTAGGCAAGGGTGACACAATTGGATGTTTACGGACAAACATGTGGCGAATTATTTTGGTTAGGGTACGTAAATATTTTTAAAAAACTGTGCCATGAGCTTCTCCTTATTTAGATGATGATTTTTTTGGATGAAGAGATAGAAATTTCATAAAATCAAAACATCACATTACACAAATGAAACAAAAAAACAACCTAAAATCTACCAAAATAAACCTAAAAACTACAAAAAAAAAAAAAAAAATGGAAAAAACAGAAATGAACCGCCGATGCCATCGCCGCCGCTCACCGTCGGTGTGGGAAGCCAAACTTGGTCCAAAAATCAAGATTCCGGCCGCCCACACTGGAAGGAGAGCAGATCTAGCCATGCATGGGGAGTTACCGGCAAATCAAGCTGGGGAAGAAGTAAAGGAGAGGAGAGGAGATGGGGAGGAGGGGCTGGAAGGAGGTGGAAGGGGGCAGTAGGGGAGGGGATGTGCAGCGGAGGGAGCTTCTCCGGCCCAGAACCCAGATCGTCCTCTCACTCTCGCTCTCTCTCTCTACTCTCTGTTCTACCCTCTCAGACTTGAGGATAACTGTACTTTTTCTTCTTTTTTTTCTTGATCAGTGATAATTGTACTTAAATAAGCATCAATCAAAACAGGTTACTGTTTATAGACCGTCCAAATCATCACACGTTCAATGGCAAAGAATAATTAAGCAAGAAGCAAAGAACACAGATTTACATGGTTGCTCAGGTGGTAATTGGTCCCATTCGCAACTCCGGTAGTTTTCATTATGTACCAAATGAAGAGAGAACCGCAAATCAAACCGGATGAGACTTCACAAACCCAACAGATTCTTCTTGCATCTACTACTTATATATAGAGATGGAAGTTGGCTAGTCAGTAGTATTAAGCAGGCACGGCAAAGAGTAGTACTAGTGTTTCCCCTATTAAGAGAGAGAGAGAGAGAGAGAGAGAGAATGTCGAGATGCCGAGACCATGCAACACATGTTCCTCGTTCAAGAATTGAACTTGTAGTTGAAGTTGAAGTGGAAATGAATTTGATTCATATTAGTTCAGCTTGTTGAATAACTATGCCTGCTATATACGTTGCTATGTATATCTATGCATGTATCTATCTATGCATCGCTATAATCGGGTTTTGTTCTTGTTCTTCTGTTACTTCTTTACTGTTACTGCAATCCCATAATCAACCACCCTTGCAGAGAAATCATAAACTGGGGGGAAACAGAGAGCTTGCTCGCCTATAGAAATCCGAAATCTTCTAGTATTGTAACAAAACAACCTATAATTATACAACAGTTTAATCCTCCAAATTTCGTTACAAGAATGAAGACATCTCGGGAGTTGGAATAAAGTTGAAAATACTTTCACCAAACAGTTCAAACAACGAGATGAGAAGACGCCCCGAGTCTAGATCATCTTTCCAAGCCTGATTGAGCACAGCCGATGTGTTCAAAGCTCGAGTATTATTACCCCTGCCGACTTGACTTCTACTACCTGAAATGCCCTCCCCAGACATCTGCCTAGAAAATGGTGATGCACCTGCTGCTGGAGCGCCTGGAACACCTTGCATTTCTGGTGGCAAAGAATTGTTTGCTGGTGTATTTATCGGGCCATCAGTCGCTACTTTCTTGTGGGGAGGCTGCTGCTCCAAGTGCTCCATAGCTTTTCGTTTATCTACATGGGATTTTAAACAAGGTATCTAGATCAGATCTGAAAATCTTCAACAAGCACAAATTCTGAATAATAGTAACGTTTTATCTATTGCCAGGTTAGAGCGGCATCCTTTTCCCAGGAAGCCTAGTAGACTTCAGAAATAATGCCATTAAGGAAAAACAAGGATGGATCCTGCCAATGAATTGACTTAACCACCGGAGTACCTCAACTAGTATGGTCAACCCCCCAAGTATAGATATATATATATGGAAGCTGATCTACTAAGGACTCCCTCAAGGATCTCCTCCATGAGGACCACCCCTTTTTTTATTTTCCGGACCAAATTTCGACGATCCAAACCGCTCAATGTGTTTAAAACATGTTTTCCATGGCCAACGCAAGGAATCGCTAAAAAAAAAATACCCGAAAGGGCTTCATCCGAGCAGTTTTTCATAATAACCGTACATATATAGTTTATCGAAAAAAGATCGAATGAAGCCTTTCCGGGTATTTTTTTTGGGCGAATCCTCGCGTTGACCCTTAAAAACACGTTTTAAACACATTGAGCGGTTTGGATCGTCGAGATTCGACCCCGATCCATGAGGTCCTCACGGAATTTTAATGAGGGAGTCCTCATTAGATCATCCTCATATATATATTTCCAATAACGGGACGTCCGGGCCAGCTTATGCACACCTTGACTAGTTCCGGGGCCCTGGAGGTAACGACCGGGCATAACCCCCAGCGGCCCCAAGTTGCATATTTGTTTCATCTGAATTTTGGCTCATTTGATTGACTTCTTGTGTAGAAATAGCAATTGACATCCCATGTGTGTATGCGAGTAGGAACTAGGAAGTGATTAACATTAAGCAGACAAGAAGCATTCGCGAAACTCTTACGTGGGTTTGCAGTAATAACTCTCGTGTTGGTTCTCCAGACAACATTTGGAGGTGGCAACGGTAAATTGGGAAATAACTTCAGCAGATCATATATACATAAACCTGCAGCATGCTGAAAGTCTTGTATTGTTAGAACAATTTACCCATCTACCAGAATGATCATGGCAAAACACATACAAGAATGAAGAATCAATACCACAAATTACACTCACCAGCAGAGCCCCATGGACACGCCAAGCTTCATACCTCTTTATCTCATTTTTTTGCCTTTCAAGAAGCATCTCTGGTTCAAGAAGTTTCATATACGTCTCAAGATTTGGCAGCAAAAGAAGACGGACCTACCCAAAGTTGAGCAACATCACTAACTACTTCGACATCCACTAAAAGTACGTACAAAAAAGTGTTGAACACAAGTTCAATGGACCAATTATTCCATGATCTTGGGGCACCGCCACCCATGGTCTTGGGGCACCACCGTGGAATAATTCCTCAGTTCAATAACACGAGATAGTAAAAAATGAAAATAAGACCAAAATTCCAATCCACAAACAACTGGATAGATAGCACAAGAGTTGACAGAATTTTTTAAAATCTCTCTCTATTTCTTTGATTCTGCATTTGGTACAAACAAGTACTGGAACTTTTAGCTGAACATCCTTACAATTTTACACAATTAACCAAGGAAAATTTAAAACCCTGCTAACTCTTGTCACTTCATAAAATCATTTTCTACTAACATACTTTCAACATGCAAGGAGTGGATTTGCTTGATATTAGTGAATACCAATTGATCGATCATCACTATACGACACAAAAAAGCAAGTAGTTCCAAAAATTCATTATTCATAATAAGATGTCACAAGGGAAAGAAGCTGGGAATACCACATTAGGTCCTAGAGCCACTAATCCCTGTATGGCGCCATAGTGTTGAGTCAATGCCCGTTTTGGGTCCAAAAATGTGTGGACCAAAGTTTTTGTCAAACGTGTCTGGAGATTACTATAGACATGCCCAAATCTGCAAAAGTGCCATAAACAATTAATACAAGGTTGAAATATAGACCACATCAGTTATTTCAAGAGTCCGAAAAATTTTCCTTGTTAATTTGGTTTTTTTTCCCAATGACTCCTAGCTCACTAAATCATATGTATCATTTACTATTAGTGGTATCTTGAAGGTGGCTAACATGCTGAGTCAATCAACCATTTAACATAAAACTTCATCAAGTGACTGAAAAAATTCATCAACTGACAAAGATCTACATTAGGTTAGAAGGCCGCCCCTATTACTGTTTCTAGAAAACATGTATGTTCTAATCCAGGGTCATGCTCTGGTACAAGCAGGGACAATAATGTAAGGTACTTGTATGCGAAATCTAAGGTACCTGTAGTTGTTTTTCGTGTGCAAAATATGAAATGTATAATAGGTCTCACCTCTTGCAAATTGAAGCAACCATCTTTGCTGTGAAGTCTCTAAGTTCCCAGTGGTTGTCAGCAAATCGGTTCCCTAAACGCTTTGCAACAAGGCAGGTAACAACTGATGGCATCAACTGGTGCAGCTGAGGAAGGAAATACTACCTCATTAAATCCACAACAGGGAGACTCTGCAACTACAAGGTTATATGTTCTCAGCATTTCTTGAGAATGTGCACTGGAGCTACACGAGTGAAGGACTAACAACCAGTCCCAAGATGGTCATGGAAATGATTTCCTATACCTTATTTCACCAATTGTTTTTTATACTGACATCTATTGAGATGGACATCTCCGCTAAAAGGAATGTATTAATGCCAGCTAAACTAAATTTATTCAACTTCAAAGATGTTGAATTTATCTTACCATGTCAGGCTTGATTCAAAAACCAGTTGTCAATAACAACAGTGAAGATATTAGTTCAAAGAAGGTGGCTATATCATCGCCTGGGTTCGAATTCTGATTCCAAGTTGATAAAGCTAAGCCCCCATATTCCTTCCCAAGTTTTCCCCAGTTCCCAAAAAAAAAAATCAGTTAGGAACTGAATTTGGAATTTGGCACATCACATTCAGTTCAGTACATGTCAAGTCAGGGCAAGTGAAATGATTTGCAGCAGATGACACTTAACTTGGGTAGCTGCAATTTAGACTATTCCTCTAATGGTGGGCAAACCAACTACCACACTGGAGTGTCCCACGTGCAATTTACTGTAGACCCTAGTAATGGTTATTGCAAAACAGTCCATTTCAGAAAATAAGATTCTACACTGTCCTTGAGCATATATATAAACCAACCAAAAAATTCAGTGATAAGCAACATACTTACATAAGGTTCTATGTGTATGTGAGGATTCAGGAGAAGACTCCCCACAAGACGCATCAGAGAAAACAGCACATGGAAGTCATTCAAACCCCGTGAAACCTGATATTACTCAAAGTGATAAAAGCAGGGAAAACAGCAAGACAAATGCTACAAGGTTTCAAATGTTGTTTATCTGAGATAGTCAGCCTTGAAAGTACCTCATCTGCAATAAAGTATGTGAAATAAGGCACTAAAGGATGAAGTCCAGAGTCTGTGGCCAAACTCACTAAGGCTTCCTTGTAAAGAACCGAGTCCGACCTGCTCACAGCAAGCTCAGTGATTTTATCAAAGTATAGCTGCACCAGCAAGAAGGAGAAGGATTGTAGAATATAATTTAAGAGTAGACGAGTTGTAACCAAACAAAATTGTGTATTTGAGGGGAAAAAAGTTAGATTATATACCTGAAGCTCCCTAGACAGTACATGCTTAACCGGTAGTTTAATGTCAACAGGAAGTCCATCATCTTTTTGCTCAGGTTTTTTGTTATCAGGAGGAGCAGCAATAACTACAATTACAAGCAATCATGATGAATATAAAGCTCCTCTAATATGCATTCAAGCCACTGTAAAATAGGATTGTCCAAGAAAAGAAAATTTAATTTAGATTTACGAACCTGCAACAGGAGCATTTTCTGGAATAGCAGGTTGTACTCCTTCAATAGCTAGCCAGTGACAAACGATTGAAGTATCGAGTGGAGCTTTTGGCAGAGGAGCTTCAATCACCTACATGCAAAAAAATCAGACAAACAAATACAAAAAGGAAGATTGGAGATTTATCCATAAAATCAAGTGGAGGAGAGTTGGTATGACAGGTAAATCTTACATCTTTAAAATCCAAATCCTTGTCATCAAGGTAAAACAAATCCTTGTGTCCAACCGCTCTTCTGAACCGCAAAGGATCCCCAGAGGCAAAACCATAAATGGGCTAAGGTGAAAACATGATATGACAATTAGATTAGAAACTATGAAGCTGCATAGAAATAGGAAGGGAAAAAGAAATAACACCACAAAAGGACAATATTTTCCACCTGAGAAGTCTGTTAAAAAATACTAGAGTCATCGTGCTAAAATCAATGTTTCAGCAATTAACTTTATTATCAATCACTTTCAAGAATCATGAGTCCGAAACTGCATAACTAATGACCCTTTTCTCATCATTTACCAACACCGGGCCGAAGGCTTGTACTTCCAAGAAAAATAATCCACGAGTCGAAGAGAAGGTTAAGAAAATCCTATGGAACAATTGACCAAGTGCTGTGAATAAAACATCGGACATTCTTTTGAAAAGATCCTTATCATGAAGGTAGGCAAAAAGAGAATAATCTCCTTAGCCTAAGTTACTAATATGCACGAAATCGAAATGTTGAAAGAAGCTTCACTGATACAAGGAATCTTTCACCAGTCACCACAATATCATCCATCTTACTAGTGATTAGACATTCTACCAATCAATTTACCCTTTATGAGTGTCCTCTGCTTCTTTTTTGACAGGGATGAGATCCTAATAGATTGGACTTTTTCTTGTCAGAAGAAGCTCAAAAAATTCCACGTTATTTCCTCAATGAGCTTCTGGAAAACCCTATCGACACATGTATTGAAAAAACATCTCCTTCAATGCATTTCTCACTCAAGTAAAGAAAATCCAATTTTCGTACTACAAATTACTGAGTTCATTAGCCTGCACTTTCTTAATATCCAAAAGGATATCAGTAACACATCAAACTCTTGGTGGTAACGTATGAAACATCAAAAAGCCAAGCCACACCAAACTGGATGAGCAAGGTAGATTTTCTTTAATTCGGCTAGGGGTTCACCTCATCGTTCCGCTTTACCTATGCAACGCTGCTCATAAGATGCTTTTGTCTGATCGATTTTTTTTTCTTTCTAACTGGTCATTGACACAAAGATCCATTCTTAAATCTTGCTTACACTAATAAGTTCAACATACCCAAGCAACATACATTGCTTGCTTCTTCTAAACAAGATTAGTTAAGAACCAGCATCCTAATTAAGTTCAGATATCACTATTTCTCCACAATCCTGAATGTAACATGAAACGTAAAACTATAGAATTCAACTTCTTGAAATAAATAATTACCTCGACATTTCTCAAGTTGAGGGCACTATCAACATCATCTGTTGTCAATATAGTTCTCTTTGAATGACGCATGCATTTGATTGCCTCCTGCAGTTTCATGGTAAGTACCATTAGTCCCAAACCTATTCGCATACCCTCGAAAGTTCACCATAAGTTGCACCTACTCTGCCCAAATCCACAAAAGCTCACATCTCACAAATCCACAAAAGCACACATCTCATATGTAGTAGTCTTTAACATCAACATGCCATTACTACTCCTGGCCATTTCTTTGGGGTAGAACCACCCATAAAGTCAAAGACACAAGTACAATAAAGCCAAATACATCCAACAAAAAGAAAATCACATCAGCAACTTAAAAACTAATGTAAAGTTCTTATAAGCTATAGCAACTTTAAACTAACCCAATCATCCAAAGTATTCCGAAAGAATCTAGCAAAGTCTAGAAGTTTCTGGAACATTTTAGAGAATCTAGATGTTTCCAGAAATGTCAGTTTCTAGTGACGTCAAAGAGACTCCGGAAAATTCAAGAGGTGGTGTTGATGATCTTTAATAGATCTACTATACGAACTTTACATTAGTTTTACGCTAGCAATGTGATTTTCTTTTTGTTGGGCCTTGTAAGTCACCCATTAATATCTCTCTCCAGAATATTTCTTTGCTAGTCATGCTTGATAATATTGAGTATTTGATACTGTGGAAGACAACTTTTCGTAATTCTAATCAAATAAAAAAACGTGATTCAGGCACACATTGATTAAGTGAATGTGTATAAAAAAATTTACTCCACTAGAAGATTCTCAGTCAAAAGAGTGTCGGGCCTTGTTTAAAAGCACAGTGCACTGTTCACCCTCTATGAAGTTGTGTTCAGATGTTAGAGTCGTTCACCGCTCTCAATGACCTGTATAGTGTTTCCACTGCAATTCACACTTATTATTTCTTAGAAAAGCAGGTGGAGGAGGAAGTGACCAGGCATAGCAGCCCTCCCTTGCGGGCGACCGTAGGGTCCAGACCCACCGAGAACCTCAGAAGGAACCAAAGAGCCATGGCTTCCACAGCCCCACCAAAATCTAGTAGAACACAGCAGCGCTTCGCAGGAGGGCAAAGTTCGAGGGGAAGTCAATCACACAACTCAAACCTTTGACCTATTGTCCACCCAAACCACAAGGGAGTAAGCCATGAACTACAAGGCATTGATTTCATACAACTCCCCCTTGACCGCGAAACTCATACAAAGCGCGAAATCTAGACAATTAAGTCAATGGGATCCTAAAGTTAAACAATGAACACTGAAAGTATCATGTATCCAAACAAACTATAGCAAACCATGATAGTAGTAATTCGGAAGTACCTGCATTATTTCACGCATACGGTATTCAACATCAGGAGCAAGGGAAAGTGCAACATCTGGAGACAGGTTATTGATCCCAATGCTTTGCGCTATCACCTCAATCGTCTCCTTCGGCACGATACTCATGTTTTCTCTATCTGAAGCTATTTACTGAAAAAAGCACCTCAAATTATCTACAATATTTCCTGTTACAGAGAGCAACCTTGTGTGATCTTCTGAAGCAATACCCAGTTTTGCGAAGACTGGGTCGCCGGAGCAGCTCTAGGTCGCCGGAGAATGTAACTCTCTGGTTAGTTCCGAATACGTGGTCGAGGGCTTCGTCGTTCTAGACTAGAGGCGTTAGCTCTTCCAATTGAGGATTTGGGTCTGGTCTGGATTGTCTGGTCCGCTGATTGTGGTGGTGACTGGTGAGGGTGAAAATTAGGGTTTGTTTGGCCTAAATTAGTAAATTAACCACCTTTAAGGAGTGTTTAGAATTTGGGGAAATATAAAGTAAATGGATTTGAAGAACTTTCTAATTCATGTTAAAAAAATGCCAACAAGTGCAACATTGCACCCGTTGAGAGTACGAAAAAGTACACATGTGGATCGACACTTGTATTTTAAAGTATACTTTAACGTACACATGTACTTTAAAAGTGTATTTTAAAGAACAAGTGGAACCCAATAAATGTACTATTTTGTACCCTTAACGGGCGCAGTAGTGCACCCGCTAGTAAGACTCTTAATAATAATAGAATTAGTTGTACCTTGTTTAGTTAGAGCGAAGATGGGATAAAAATGATGGAGATTATTTTTGATAGTTGGATGAGGAGAGAAATAATCTAGGAAAGGGGAACTAGCTGATACCTCCCTAGTATTAGTTAATCTCTCATATGAGGTACTAAATGGACAATAAAAATGTTATGGTGACCATGTCTCAATGCCACATTTTGAATACCATGCGAGGTGTTACCATAGCATTAAGGATAGGAATACAGGGGACGAACAAGTTCAGTTGATAACAAATGGGATAAGATTAGTAATAATAGAATTAGTTGTACTTGGTTTAGTTAGAGTGGTATAAAGATGGGATAAAAATGATGGAGATTATTTTTTACAGTTGGATGAGGAGGGAGATAATCTAGGAAAGGGTAACTAGCTGATACCTCGCCTCTCCCTAGTAGTATTAGTTAATCTCTCATATGGGGTACTAAATGGACAAGAACAATGTTGTGGTGACCGTGTCTTAGTGCGACATTTTGCGTACCATGCGAGGTGTTACCATAACATTTGTAGAATGAGTCTCGCTACATGATAAATGGGGCTCATTCTACCATACAATTGTCACACCTCACATAATACCTAAAATGTGGTACTTAGACATGGTCAACGTGACGAATGGGGCTTATTCAACCCCCTCTCATGTGATGTGGGTCTTCCTCAATACCACCTCTCTTATCATGCAACCAAACGCGTTCCACATTTCGCCTAAATTAATTATTTTTTACTGCTGATGATATTATTGGTATTTAGCTAATCTTTTCAGCAAAAAAAAAAAAAGATTATTTATTCGTCTCGACGAGAGGATCTGAAAAGTTATGAAAATATCAACAGATCGAAGTTTAAAAATAAAAGAAAAGACGAATGAAAATTAGAAAATTGTCGTTTTTGAACTTTTTCCGTCTTAACTTTTGTTTTCGGTTTTAGGCATAATTATTTATGTGTTTCTTTCTTAGATTTCTCTCATCGAGACGAATTATTAAAAAAAAAAATACTTGAATCTAACAAAAAATGAAAAATAAAACACACATTTAGTTAATTCAGGAGATACACCCCCTTAGACTTGGCGGAAGTTGCATGTAGTCCATTGCCTTTGCTGAAAATTGAAGTTGTAATTCAAGTGAACAGGAGCAAGGTTCAGTCATTCAGGAGCAAGGGTTTCATCAGGGGTAGGGCCTTAGAGCAACTCCACCCCTTACTTATATTTTTACTCAAATTTGAGTCAAAATTTGAGTAAAAACTTCATTTGATATTGTGTACTCCAATGTGCAACCTCAAATTCAAATGCAAATTTGAGTAAAAGGTTCATTAATGGCAAAACTGTTAAATATGAGGGTGTCAAATTTGCCTTCAAAATTTGAGTAAGAGTTTGAGTCTAACTCTATTTGAGTTTGAGTAAAAACTCAATTTGGTATAAGTATGGGTAAGGAGTGGAGGAGTGTTGTAAGGGCTTTTACTCAAATTTTGAGTTTGAGTAAAAAAAAGAGTATGGGTGGAGTTGCTCTTAGTAGTAAGATCCTTCTAAAATGGTTTGTTGCCTAGACGGGAGCTTGATGAGAGTTTGCTCCCATCCAGACAGAAACTCGCTCCTAAATAGGATGGGAGCTTCCACACTAATCTTAAAGACGAAATTCTCACTTCTTTTTCCAAATATGCAAGGAAGCGGAAAAAGAAAAAAGAATTAAGTAAGATTTAGGATTCTTTCTTGTCTTGTATTCGCACATATATTGTGTTTAATATATACTCAGTCTTATTTTATGCAAACTTTTTACATATAATTAAAGGGTTAATAATTTACTTGTCCCTTAAATTATTCAGTTTTTAGTTAATTCCCCCTTTAACTACCAATTGAATTTAAGTGTCTTTTCAACTATGTAAATGTTAGTCAATTCGTCAAATCCATCCAAATTTACGGAAAAAGTAGGGAAAAAACCCTGACCATCTTAATTTGCTACCAACTGAAGGGTAAAATATATTTTTTCACCCAAACTCAATCAATCCTGTATTTAGGGGTAAATAGGCAGCCCTAATTTCTAATCCCTCAACCTACTCGATCAAAGAGAGACAGAGAGACCAAATGAATCGATCTTAAGAGCTCCAAAGTAATTGATCAAAGAGAGACAAAGCGACTATGACATGGATCTTGAGAGCTTTAAAGGAATCAAAACCGACTATGACAAAGCGACTATTTCATACCGTTAATGTTTGCTTTTTCATGCCTTGTTTGGAGTGGAAGTAATTTATCAAAGACGACAGGTAATTTATTGGAATGCCTTCATCCCTATTAATCTCTGTTTATCAAACTTGATCCCTTTTTAGTGTACACTAAAAGTACACTAAAATGCACTCAAGTATCAAACTTGATCCCTTGTTTGCACCAATAAAGTACACTTGTTTGCTGGGGTAATGCATTCTGACATGCTACTTTTAGTGTATACTTTATTGGGGTCATGTTTGAATGTTACTCCTAGAAAGAGGTCAGGCAATTTATGAAAGAAAAATGAGAGGAAACAGAACCTCCAACCGAATCAAATATATGGAGAGAGATAGAGAGAGAGAGAGAGAGAGAGAGAGAGAGAGAGAACTGATTTTTGGGGAAGAAGATGGGATTACATACATATACACATATATTGTAAGGTGAGAGACGTAAATGCCCTTCAAAAGCACCAGTTGGGGTTTTTGTTAGGTTTTCCGTCCATGAATTGGATGGAAAGTGAGGAATTGGATGACGTGACTAACATTTACATAGTTGAAGGAGCAAGTAAATTCAATTGGTAGTTGGAGGGGGAATTAACTAAAAATTGAATAGTTTAAGGGGTAAGTAGATTATTAACCCTATAATTAAATTAGGAAAATTCTACCGTCCGTCTAATAGGCGGACAATAAAATTGCTATTTGACTGGTAATAATGCATATTTACCGGTAAAAGTGCAGGTCATAGAGCATTCTTACCAGTAAAAAAACATTTTTATCGTTCCACTCAATTAGCGGACAAGGCGGACAATAGAAGAACTGATTAAGTTGTCCTAAAACCACCTCTTACTTATGTTATCATCCATGACATCATCATTTATTATGATTTCATTCTCTTAATGTATAATGTATGATTCATCCATTTTACTCTTACCACTTTTTTTTTTTTGGGTAATTCCCTTACTAAATTCAATCCAACCCTAGATCCACTACCATTCTTGCCTTTTAACGATGGACCTTGGGGGTGCTGTGCATGGGATGCACAATACCATGCTGTGCAGCCATGGCGCGACTGTGCCAACATTGTTCCGACAATACGAGACGTTCATTGCGTAGAACTCGTCGAGTACTACAAGTGTACCAAAAATCAACTCAATCGGATATTTTTAAGTAACTCATCGGAACACAAATAACTTAAAAAGAAATGGAACACAAATGGACACAAACACTGGATCAAAACCACATTTTCAAGTTATTTGTTTTCCGATGAGTCACTTAAAGATATTCAATTGAGTTGATTTTTGGCACATTTATAGTGCTCGACGAGCTCTACGCGGTGAAAGTCTCTGATCGTCGAAAAAATGCCGGCGCGACCGTACCACGAGGCTACACAGCACCCCCAAGACCTTTAGGAATATACTTGAGGTTCCATACTCGGCTGATATTACCAATCTCAAATTATTTCGTTTTATGCTGAAGTTAAACAGGTTTGATACATGCACTAACAGTTTAACACATGTACGAACAATTGCAAAAACTCTCTCACATGGGATATGTGGGACCCACATTTGAGTGGTAAATCTCACATATCGCATGTGAAAGAATTTATGTAAATTGTTGGTACAAGTATTAATGACTATCGTTTCTCAAAGTTAAATGCTACTAATGTTAATGGAACCTGATTTTAGGAAAGAAAACCAAAGAAATTTCCAAAAGAAAGCCCTCTTGTTAATCCAATTCGTTGGGGGACAGAGTGAAGATTGAGAGAAATTTTCTTTGTCTGCTCTTAGGGTAATGTTAAAATGAACGTGAAAAGAAATCCCTTTGGACTATTCAAAGGGGAAGAAATTGGTTCTTCATTTTTTTTTAAAAGCAATAAATTCCATTCATATAAATGTCCTGAGGGCAGTAAAGATTTGATCACGAAGAACAAGAATGAACCAAATCTACTAAAAAAAATCTAAACGTGAGCACATACACTAGTAGGCTAAGTGGCATCCTACCAAAGGTGTGACATCCCTGGACCCACCTAGATGCAACAGAGGTCCATGATATAAGAAAATAGATCATGCCCTAACTTACACAAGGCCTTTTAAAGTCGTGCAGGCGTCAAAACTCATTGATACTTCACAGTTAAGCGTGCTCACCCTGGAGCAATCTTGGGATGGGTGACCTTCTGGGAAGTTTAAGGAGCTTGGGTGACCAAAGCCGACAATATCAATGGGCGGGCGGGGGGGGGTCGTTACAGTTGGTATCAGAGCACAATCTTGGACTATGGGGTAGGAGCCATTTCTAGAATCTGCAGAAGCCACCTCCTGAATCCCGGAGTGGGAACAAAGTGCTATGTAGAACTAAGTGCTATACTTCCCGAGGGAAGGTTGATGGGCCAATATGCAATGTCCTCATCATAAGGTGGGGAGAATGTGACAGCCCTGGACCCACCTGGATGCAACAGAGGTCTATGATATAAGAGAATAGATCCTGCCCTAACTTACACAATGCCTTTTAAAGTCGTGCGGGCGTCAAAACTCGTTGGTATTTCCATGATTAAGCGTGTTCACCTGTGGGGAGCTTGAGCAAATTGTCAAGTGCTGGATCGTTACAAAAATAGCCCACAACTCGCTTCTTTGGGCTAAGAACTAGTCATCGATCGATAGAAGATATCCCGAGGATAACAACACAAACCCTAATA